>CM076583.1:76212620-76338749 GCA_034641835.2 Pinus albicaulis
TTTTAAAATGGAAGTGAAACTTCGAGATCTAGAAGCTTCTTGGCGGAAAACTGGTTGTTTGTTCTTGAGGATAGAGTCGAGATTCTCCATTTGGTCTTCTTGTTCCTATAAAATTGGAACCACCCAAAGGGATAACCCATTTCCCCACCTTAAGTGGATCGATGTTCCCTCTTCCATTGCTATAAAATGGACATCCTCACATACCTCTGCTAGTTATAATAGATATGGAAGAACGA
The DNA here is from genome assembly GCA_034641835.2 of Pinus albicaulis. NCBI lineage: Eukaryota > Viridiplantae > Streptophyta > Pinopsida > Pinales > Pinaceae > Pinus > Pinus albicaulis. The sequence continues at coordinate 76,212,857 of CM076583.1, forward strand.
TAGAGAGAGAATTGTTGCCATAGTCATTGAAGGATAGTTGAGACTTTTGGCCCCTTCGTATCAAGTTGAAATGAGTGCTTTGGATACATGCCTGAATCTAGACCCGTTGAAGGAGAGTTGCGACATCAAGGCTTAGGTTGTAACTCCACCTCTTTATATTAATATAATACAATTAATTCTTTCTTTCCATTCTCGTCTTTAATGTATGATTGGATTTCTAGTTATCCTTGATCAACGAGATAGATTTTTTTTGTGAGATATATGTTATGCTTTCATGTTTGTTGTTTCTTGATCTCTTGTGTAGGTAACCAAGCACTGGTGACAACAAGGATTTGACTACGGAGAGAAAAGGATCAAATTATTCGAGCAAGGAACAACATCAAATCGATGTACATGATCCATTCATGATTTGTTTTTGTTTTCAGTCTAGGAAAGTAGGCATTATATTGTTGCCTATTGTAACTAGACCCATCCTAGGGCTAGAGGGATCGTCTCTGTCTGTAAAGAAGATTTTCCTGAATAGCACTCTTATTTGAGGATTCAACCAACCCATTGCCTCAGGGTAATAAGTAATTGAATGTCCCAAAGTAATATGGTATTTATTGCAGAATTCTATCATTTTCTTGGATTTAAAGGTTGCAGTATTATCAGTAATAAGTTTACTAGGACAAAAAAATCTAGAGAGGATATTGGTTTCCAGAAATTTAATGATGACATCATCAGTGGCTAATTTCAATCCATTTATTAAAGTAATCAATGGCTATGAGATTCCACTTATGTTGGGCAGAGGAAGGTGGATAGATTTCACCAATGAAATCCAGTTCCCATTGTTGGAAGGGGTTTTCAACAAATATAGGCTCTAAAGGCAGGGGAATTTTTTTTCTTTTTCCTTCAAATATCTGGCATTTATGGCATGTTACTTTTTTGTGAATATCAGGGAAAAGGGTAGGCCAGTAAAAACTAGCTCTAAGGATTTTGTTAGCAGTGGTTTTCCAGTATATATTCCCACCGCAGTCACCTTCATGGAATTCCTGCATGGTTATTTCTGCATCGTCCTTAAATAATAACTTAAGTAAAATACCACCATCATCTTTCCAATATAAAACATTATCTATGATGCAAAATTTGACTGCTTTTAACTTTAGAAATCTTGCTTTTGTTTTTGTTAAACCAGGAGAAGCATTTAAATTGAATAAAACATATAAGAGGTCTGCATACTAGGGTGATCTCAGAAAAGCTTCATCAATCTGTGGAGTCGCTTGCTCCTGTTGATCATCTAGTGCAGCAACAAAGTTGATATCCAATGCATGAAAATTTGACTCGGCCATCAATTTGGCCATTCTTTGTTTTTTGATAAGCTTGGTGGGTTTTCTTTCTAAGTCATGCTCAAGGATGATAGCAATCCATTAACCTCTTTTACCATCAGGTCCGTTCTGTTGGAGTTTAACACAGCAGAAACATAACACAATTAACACACACAGCAGAAAGCATGAGACAAGCAGAGTTTAACGTGGTTCACCCAACCATTCTGGGCTACGTCCACCAAACATAGGCATAGGCAATCTTATTGATCAAACAGGAGATTACAAACTCTCACACCCTCTCCAAAACAAACATATGGATACCTGTTTTATAGCAAGGAGAATCTAACAGCCTCATAAATCCTCTCAACTCAAATTTAGGATGCATTAACTCCCTCCCAACAAACTGGAGTTAATCTAGCAACAAATTCCTAATTTTTGTCACCTACGAAGTTGCAGCTATTTTTAATAAGCGAAAAATCTCAACAATCCAATTGACAACAATTAGCCTGATGCCCTGTTCATTATTATTTTATCTCTTCTGCAAGCCAAGAGAAGCCAAACACCAGCGCAGCTTCTCTAACAAAACTGGTTTCATGAACATGTCTGCACAGTTTTCCTTTGTATGCACCTTTTCAAGAGAGACTCCCCTTTCAGTGATAACCTGTCTTACAAAATGGTACTTAATTGGAATATGCTTTGATTTACTATGATAGGCCGGATTCTTAGCCAAATGTATTTCACTTTGACTATCACAAAGTAACCTGATGTTGTCCTGTAACCTACCAAACTCACCAAGCAAACCTTTCAACCAAACCGCCTCTTTGCAAGCATGAGAAGCAGCAATGTATTCTGCTTCAGTAGTGGATAAAGCAACAATGTTCTGGAGCTTTGACATCCAGCTGATAGCTCCACCTGCAAGAGTAAAGACGTACCCTGAAGTTGACCTTCTCTTATCCAAATCACCTGCAAAATCGGAATCAACATATCCACAAACAAATTCACTACTCTTATTGTAAGTGATACAATAACTACTTGTGCCTCTCAAGTACCGAAGCACCCATTTCACTGCTGACCAGTGTTCTTTACCCGGATTTGCCATGTACCTGCTGACAACCCCAACTGCATGTGAAATATCTAGTCGAGTACAAACTATCGCATACATCAAACATCCTACTACATTGGCATATGGAATTCGAGACATATAATCCTTTTCTTCATCTGTATTAGGACATAAACCCGAAGAAAGCTTGAAATGGGAAGCGAAAGGGACTGACACGGGCTTCACATTATTCATACCAAACCTCAAAAGTATTTTCTCAATATACTTTTGTTGTGATAGCCACAGCTTACCATTGCTCCTGTCTCTGAAAATCTCCATGCCCAAAATCTGTCTTGCTGCTCCTAGATCTTTCATATCAAACGTCCTTGCCATCTGAGTCTTCAACCTGTTGATTTCTTCAATGCTTTTGCTTGCTAAAAGCATATCGTCAACATACAACACTAAGATAATGAACACGCCATTACTTAACTGCTTAAAGTAAACACAATGATCATATTCACTTCTTATATATTTTTGACTCAACATGAAAGAATCAAATTTCTTGTACCACTGTCGAGGCGACTGCTTCAGACCATACAATGACTTCTTGAGCCTGCATACAAATTTCTTATTGCGATGCTGAACAAACCCTTCCGGTTGTTCCATATAAATTTCCTCATCTAAATCTCCATGTAGAAATGCAGTCTTAACATCTAATTGCTGCAACTCTAAATCAAGCAAAGCCACTAATGCTAACACAATTCTGATTGAAACAATTTTAACCACTGGTGAAAAAATCTCATGAAAGTCAATACCGGCTTTCTGAGAAAACCCTTTTGCAACCAGTCGCGCTTTGTACCTGTCCTCCGTATCATTCACACCCCGTTTCAACTTGAAAACCCATTTACACCCCACAGTTTTCCTGTCTTTCGGAAGCTCAACCAGATCCCATGTGCCATTCTTACCTAAGGCCATCATTTCTTCCTTCATGGCTGCTTTCCACTTGTCACTATTCGAACCTTCTATTGCTTCCTGATAGCACAGAGGTTCATCATCGTTAGCGGTCAAAGCAATTGAAGTAACATAATCATCATACCTTTTCGGAACACGTTTTATCCTTGTAGACCTCCTTAAAGTTGTTTCTGGTTGACTATCATCTGTAGGAACTTCTTGCCGATTAGTATCTGAGACCTGTTCATGATCTAAACCTGAACCCTGTTCATGTTCTGAAACCTGTTCATGACTAGTATCTGAACTATGGTCATGACTATCATTAGAAGTGCTGTCAAACTGAATGTGCTGAAAATCAAATACATCATCCTGTTTCAATTTACTATCTACATCTAACTGTACAAGAGAGGATTCATTAAACTTTACATCTCTGTTGATGATGATTTTTCGGGTAGTAGGATCCCACAATCTATATCCCTTTGTTCCAACACCATACCCAACAAAGATATACCTTTTAGACTTTGGATCTAACTTAGTTCGCTGATGTTTAGGCACTAGAGCATGTGCATCACAACCAAACACTCTGAGTTTAGAATAGTCACAAGGGTGTCCTTTCCATACCTCTTGCGGAATCTTGCAGTCTATGGCCGTCGATGGAGATCGGTTTATCACATAACAAGCTGTTGCCACCGCTTCCGTCCACAACTCCTTTTGCAACCCGGCGTTACTCAGCATACTCCTTGCTCTCTCTAGAAGAGTCCTATTCATGCGTTCAGCAACTCCATTTTGCTGAGGAGTATAAACCGTGGTCTTATGTCTCTCGATCCCTGCATCCTTGCAATAGTTGTCAAACTCCTTGGAAGTAAACTCACCACCATTGTCAGTTCTTAAACATTTTATTGTTCTACCAGTGATGTTTTCTACCAATGCTCTAAACTGTTTGAAAATTGTAAAAACATCGGACTTCTTTTTCATCATGTAGACCCACACCTTCCTAGAAAAATCATCAATGAACGACACAAAATATGACGAGCCACCATATGACGCTGTAGGGGCTGGACCCCAAACATCTGAATGAATATAATCAAGTATCCCTTTACTAGTATGTTTGCCTGTTTTAAATTTTTGTTTACTTTGTTTGCCAAACAGACAATGTTTACAGAAATCTAACTTTTCAGACTTTAGATTAGGAAGTAATTTGTGATCAGCCAAAATCTTTAACCCTCTTTCGCTCATATGGCCCAACCTTTGATGCCATAGGCGAATGGAACTACTGTCATGTTCAAACACTGTAGACACATGATCTGACCCTGTTCTTCCTTCTAACTGAAATAGATTTCCTACTTTCTTAGCCCTCATTACTAGTAAGATACCTTTATAGATTTTCATAACTCCACCTTGAATTACAGTTTTATATCCATTCGTATCCAATGCTCCTAAAGAAATTAGATTTTTCCTTGATTCTGGAACATGTCTCACATCTGTTAATATTCTAGTTGTGCCATCAAACATTTGCAGTTGTATACTTCCTATCCCAACAATATTAGATGTGACATCATTACCCATGTACACGACTCCATCATTAACTGATCTATATGTCTTAAACCATTCTCTATGAATACACATGTGGTTTGATGCACCGGAATCTAACAACCAATGTTGACCATGATTTGACATATTAACAGACAACACTTCGTCGCTCATACGTGAACCAGATGCCGAACCTGTATCTGTCACATTTGCCTCCTTCTTCTCTGTCGAAGAGTCTCCTTTCTTCTCTGTTTGCTGTCTCTTCCAGCAGTCTTTCTTCAAGTGCCCCGATTTGCCACAAAACCAACACTTCACTTTGCTCTTCTTCCCTTTCGACTTTGAACGCGAATCGTTGCGCTTACCAGAGCGTCTTTCTCTAGAACGACCTCTAGCCATCATTGCCTCTGATGTAGAGGTGTCTGCATTCGACCTCTTCCTCGTCTCCTCGGACAACAAAGCTCCAACCACATCGTCAAACTCAAGGATGTCTGCAGTACTAAAGCTTATGGAAGTAACAAAGTGATCCCACGATTCGGGCAATGAACACAATAGAGTTATTGCCTTATCCTCTGAATCAAATTTTACATCTAGATTTTGTAATTGTACCAATAGAGTATTGAAAACATTCAGATGGTCAGTAATCGAGGTACCTTCCTTCATCCGCAAACCATAAAGCTGTCGCTTCAGGAGAATCCGATTTGTCAAAGATTTCGTCATGTAGAGCTTTTCAAGCTTGATCCACAAGCCTGCAGCGGTCTTCTCTGACACAATGTTGAATAGAACGTCATCCGCCAGACATAACCGAATGGCGCTCAGAGCTCTGTCATCCAACTCATCCCATTCATCCTCCGTCATGGAAGAAGGCCTTTTTCTTTTCCCCAACAGTGCTTTCGCCACGCCTTGTTGAACCAGCAGATTGTGCATCTTTAGCTTCCAGATCTCGAAATTGTTTTTTCCGTTGAACTTCTCAATTTCAAACCAGGCATTTTGAGTTTTCGCCATCTTGTTTCAGCAAAAAAACACAATAATCTCCAGAACCCAACTTTTTAAATGAAGTTAATCTCAAAACACTGCCTATGCCTTTAAAACAAACTACCCTTCACCTTCCTTTAAAGTGCCTCTCACTTCCAAAAAAAAAAAAATATATCTTTCACCTTTCTTTCATACCATATCCAAATGGTATTCAACAAAAAAAATTTACAAATCGATTTATTTTTTTTTTTTAAAAGAACCACCACTTCGATTTATTCTTTAGAAACACCACTTCAAAATACCATATAAAAATGGCAATTTAATAACATCGATTTTAAATTTTAGGAACTTCAAAGGTGAGCACTCTAATGAATCGATTTGCCATATGCCAAATACAAAGGTAAAATGCAAATCGATTTTAATTACAAAATTGCATTATTGCAATAAAATCGATTTTATATAAAGGCATTATATATAACGGCATTGATCTTTCACGTTTTTCAGGTGCTGCATCCACTTCAAATCGATTTCAAAAAACTTCAAATAAACTTCAAATAAAATGGCAATCGACTTTTGTAATAGCTTTTAACCGAGGCATAAACCAGCGTACTGTATTACCTCCACGCACAGCTTTTAACATAGCTTGTAACCGAGGCTGAACCAGCGTACTGTATTACCTCCACGCACAGAAACAAGCATAAACCAGCGTACTGTATTACCTCCACGCACATAAACGCTCCTTCCGCAGTGCTGTTTTACCTCCAATCAAACACACGCAGAAAATCTGTTCATTCATGTCTCTAATTGCTTGTCTACGTAGCCAGTGTCCCTGTCACCTCCTGTCGCTCCTTTGCAGAGCCTCCCCCACTCAAGAGTATCATGGCAGTTCGAAGCTTCCCACGCAGCTTCTCATCGCAGCGGGAACAAATCTGTCTTTTGGTCCTGTAAATGTGTGGCGGGAAGCCACTGGACCATCGTGGCTGTGTACATACACTTACAGACTTGTGGACCATCTGCGATAACAAAAAACACATACGCACCTCTCCACGCAGGTAAGAAAAACTATACACACCGGCAATGTTCAACGCAGCCAGCGCTCAACTGCGCTCCACCTACAACCTGGCTCTGATACCACTTGTTGGAGTTTAACACAGCAGAAACATAACACAATTAACACACACAGCAGAAAGCATGAGACAAGCAGAGTTTAACGTGGTTCACCCAACCATTCTGGGCTACGTCCACCAAACATAGGCATAGGCAATCTTATTGATCAAACAGGAGATTACAAACTCTCACACCCTCTCCAAAACAAACGTATGGATACCTGTTTTATAGCAAGGAGAATCTAACAGCCTCATAAATCCTCTCAACTCAAATTTAGGATGCATTAACTCCCTCCCAACAAACTGGAGTTAATATAGCAACAAATTCCTAATTTTTGTCACCTACTGAGATTTTTGACTATTTTAATAAAACTGAAAAATCTCAACACGTTTTGAGTTAAAATATCCTTTACCACTGAATTTTGTACATAAGAAATTATATGGGAATGCATAATATACACCGTAAATATTTAATTTATTTAATCAATGCAAAGGCTTGTTTTTCCATTATAATATATTTCAAAGATGCATCTCTTAAAGCCTTACTGAAAAATGCAATGTTTTTTTTAAACCCTTCATTATTTTTTTTGCAACAAAACAACTACAACAGTATGTTCAGAGGCAAAAGAAAATATAATGAAATCGTTAGTAAAATCTAGACTGATCAAAACTGGTGCTTTTGTCATTGCTTGTTTAACTAGATAAAAGGACTGTCTAGCCTAAATGCTCCATCTAATTTCTGAATCTTTTCTCAGCATATTTATTATATTTCTGAGAAGTTTTTCAAGGTTAGGAATGAATCTTCATAGGAAGTTAATCTTGCCAATAAATTATTGAAGCTCCTTAATGTTTCTAAGATGACTGATTTTTAATATAGCTTCAATTCTATTGGGATCAATCCTAATACCATATTTAGAAATGATATGATCGAGAAGCTTTCCTTCTTCAAGGCCAAAAAATGTTTTCTTAGGATTTAATGAGATGCCAAACCTTCTACATTTTCAAATACTCTTCTCAGATGTAACAAATATTCCTCATCATTTTTTTAATAGACATTAATATCATCTAGATAATATAAGTTTCTATTAAAATGGTTTCTGATCTTCCTTGATCAGCATTTGATGTTGCATAATATTAGTTTCATATGCTTTGAGGTCCTCATAGCTCCATGCAAAGACATCAAATAATTCTTTGAATAAAGCTATGTATTTTTGTTTTTGAGCAACATGTAGTGATTTTGACAGTTGTATCATTTTAGGATCCTTTTCACTACCTATATTACATTATTCTACATCTGCCCCTGTGGGCTCTATCTTTGGTTTTTTACCTACATCATTGAAATCAAATAATTCTTCTAGTGGAACCAAACCTCTAGGTAAAACATTATCCTTTAACTGAAGTATTTCAAACTCTTCTTTTTCGAGATCTATTTCATGCAATTCTAATTTATTTACAACTTTATCTACATGAATATTTACATTTGAATCATCAAACTTCTTTCCTACATTAGTATGTACAACATTTGATTTTCTACTTCACACTCTAAATCTATGCTATGTTCTTCATACTCATCCTTAGACTGCAAAAAGTTTTCAATTTTATTGTCATTTCCAAACACTTGCCAATACCTCATATTATCTGGTACAGCTGGTCGATGTTTTACAACCATTGCATGTTGTCTATTGGGGTGAGACATTTTACATGTGCTAGCTAAAAAAGCCAGACCATTTGCAAGGATATTCCAAATTCTAGGAATAGCGGTAAGATCATACTGTACAAAATATTCTAGAAAATCAAGCAGAGCATTTCTCTATGCTTTTAGTCTAGGATGGTTTGTAGTGTATTTTCCTTTAATATTCTTTATAATTAACTTAGAATCTCCATGAATGGAAATTCTCTTAGCACCTAATATTTTTAACAATTGAAATCCTAACAAAAGTGATTCATACTCGACTATGTTATTGAAAATTTAGCTTATATGAATGACCTTCAACATGATTGTTTCCTATATTTGAGACCCACACTCCTACTCCAGAACCCTCATAATATACAAGAAAACAATAGTATACCTCCTGAAGAAACATTTACCAAAGAATATTAACTAATTACCGAGAGGAATAATAAACATAACCAACAACAAAACACATAAACATGAACACAGATGTTTATCCGGGAAAAAACCCAAACTCTGGGGAAAACCCATCCTAATGAAATTTCATTAGCCTTGGCCAAAACCCTGGCCAATCCAGCCAAGTGAGCCTTCATCGCTCACATCCAGGCCTCCCTTACAATGAAGTCTTCCTAACCTTTTATAGGCTCCATTACATGCAATACCATGAGATGAAAACCATGGGTTCACAATACCATGTACCCCAAAACCATCACTGTTTAACTTGGTCAAACGCGACTATAATCCCGAGTCAATTTACCTAACATTCTCGCCTTAAACTTGACTTGGGGATTATTGACTAAATCCAGCCAAAACTGCTAAGTGAGACAACCCCGCTCATTGTAGCCCTTTCCCCCCTTCAAAATTTTTACTCGGGGTAGTTGTTAACTTGGAATCCCCCTATCACCTAAGTCTAACCCATACTTTACTAGTGATTACCCAGGGGTGCGCATTCCATACCAGGTCTTACAGCAGTATGCCCATTTACATGTAAAAATTAACTCCATTATAATAATTAATTTTTTTTTTGTTTCATTGTTGTTATTCTTTGTATGACCATTCTCTACATTCATGATGTATCATAGTTGTACATGAATCTGGCCACCAACTATAATAAAGGCAATTAATTTTTCATGAGCCTTTCCATGGCCTCTGCTATGCATCTCTCCAGCGCTATGATCTACGATTTCTGACACCACGATGACCCATTGGCATTCTTTGTCATCGCCATCGATCCATTGATGTTTATTATCACGACGAGATCCGTAAGGAGACTTTGACCGAGACCGATACTTTTATTTCTTCCTCTCATCGTAGGGTGACCTCGATCTTGTGACTTGGAGCGTCTTTGTTTTGACTTCCTCTTCGCGGATTTCAACCTGGACTGCCTATTGATTCTCCTTTCTCTGTCTCAATCCCTCATTTGTATGCAAACACCGTTGAAGATTTCACTGATAGTTTTGATCCGATTCTAAGCCAACGAGGCCCATGCAGTCTTCTTAGCGCCATCTGGAACTGATTTAGTAAAACATACCTGGCGAGGATCAATCCTTGGATCTCTCCCAACTTGCCTTCAAATATCATACCTCACATTGAATCTGACATGATGCGCTCTCGTTTCCATTCATTCTGATCTCCTTAAACACACCCAGTAGGACCTGGGAAGTAGAGGCATTGATCTTGTAGGGTAGCATGTCCCATTGGATGGCGGTGAAGTTATTAAAATCGAGGCGGAACTTCAATGGAAAACCCATCCCCAAGCAGCTCTGGTTAGTGGGGATGGAGCAATTTCCACTGAATAATTTGAAGACCACGTTCAAGTCGATCCAGAGATCTTCGACCAACACTATCTCGTGGAAGCTAGATATCTCATTCACCCATACACAACTGGAAATGGAGCTTTGAATTGGCTCCCCTGATTTTCAGCTATCAACCCCAACACCTCCTGCAAAAGCGTAAAGAATTCTTGATCCACATGCATAGGCGCGGCCCTGGAATGTTTAAGAAGAAAAAATGATCGTCGGGGTGTTGAGGTAGATGTATAAATGCACAATTTGGGTTCAAATAGTTCCCCAACAACTAGTACCATCAATTTCTTGGATTGATCCTTGCATTTACATTATGTTGACATTCATATTTGTTTCACATTCAATATTACGCTTTTGTGCTTCCTCATCCATAACACATGGGAACGACTCTATGACTTTGTGCAATACTGAAGCACCTCTTCTTGATATTTTTCACACGACTATGTCCATCAATTTTCTGATGATTAGATCTGACCAAATCCGCCTTCTTCACATGCATATATTAACTATATCTATATTAGTCCAATACCTTCATATGCATATCGAGAGGAATAAACATAAAAAGTGAGCAACAAATTATATCTCCATTCACAGGCCAATAAAACCTTTGGCTACAAAAGTGTCCCTCTGAATCCAAATATGGCTCTGATACCAAATGAAGAAACATTTACTGGAGAATATCAACAAATTACTGAGAGGAATAATTAAACATAACTAGCAACAAAACACATATACATGAACACAGATGTTTATCCAGGAAAAACACCAAACTTTGGGGAAAACCCATCCTAATGAAATTTCATTAGCCTTGGCCAAAACCCTTGCCAATCTAGCCAAGTGAGCCTTCACCGCTCACATCTAGGCCTCCCTTACAATGAAGTATTCCCAGCCTTTTATAGGCTCCATTACATGTAATACCATGAGCTGAAAACCATGGGTGCACAATACCATGTGCCCCAAAACCATCACTATTTAGCTCGGTCAAACTCGACTCTAATCCCAAGTCAATTTACCTAACACCTCCTCTCATAGGTGAAGTAAATTTTGATGAGCTTGACAATATCATCCCATTCATTTTTGAGGTAACTGTTGGGAATTCATTTAGCCCATTTGGGGTCTTTGTGTCCATCTTTAATGAAATTGTTGAGGTCTCCTCTAGTGATGAATTTCCCTTTAAACCATTTTTCTCCTTCTTGTGGAAGGTTGAAAGCTTTAGCAATAGACTTTGTTGATACCTGCAATCGTAGGCCATAGATAATTTCTTCCTTCACATTGAAAGTGTGTGAAAATTCCTGATCTACTCCTAAATGAGAGCTTTCTAGTCTTGAACACAATGGATACCACCCTACCTGAACAAATAACCTTCTGACATTCAGGTTAGCATCAACTAGATCAGCTCCTTGGGGTTCGATTCATTTTACCTTTCCTCCTTTCTTAGTCATCTTCCGTAATAAAGAAGGTTGTTTAATGAAATCTGATAGGTGTCACGATTAGAGGAGCTCACCTAACAAGTGTTGTTTTGTCTTAAATGAAATATGTCTGAAATCTGAGTCTCCTTCCTCAAGTTGCTCACTGTTGGTAGGCTAAAATGCTTCATCTCTGACCCCCTTCCTACTTAAAAAACACAACCTTAGACCTCTATTTTATCCTCACAAACCTCCTTATTCCTGCACTATTCCAAGGATCATGTCTATTCTTGCACTATATTTATATTTCATATTTAATGTTTAAAAAGAACTTAATTAATCATTTTAATAGATTTTATGCCTTTAATATTTCTTGCAACTAATACTTTCTCCCCTGAAGTATTTGATAGGAAAATTTATTAATTGTTTCATTAGCATGATCGAGTGCAGGTCAGATTTATGCACTGTTGGCAACCGCTTGCTCCTACACTCTCGTGATAACTCACTACCTAACATGAGCATCTCGTTCCAATTTGTCTTTTTTAGTTGCGGTCATATCAAGTTGGACTCGGAGTGGAGGAAAGTCAGGGATATGGTCAAGATTAGGTCATCAGCCAACGATTATATTAGCACTTCTTTAGAGCCATGGGCTTATTTTGTAATGATAATGTTATTTTTCTTCAGCCGAAAGGCTTGGATTGGAACGAATATATGTAATTTCATTATGGTCGCGGGCCTAAGGGTTGTATAAAATGTGGATTTCAGATAGGAATTATCTAGTGATAGAAATGCTACTATAACTTTGGTGAAATTGTGATTTTTCTGATGTCTCCCTCGTTTTGGGTTGGATTCGATCTCATGATGTACATTTTTTGACTTGAAATTAACAAAAAGGAGTTGCGCCATTTTATTTTCATTATGCATTTTAATTATTTATTTATGCGTCACTGACTATTGAAGTTTCAAGTTTCCTAAAATGGGAAACGAGCTGGTTGGCTAGGGCCCAACCAACCCAGCTCGTTCTCCCTTTCGCTTTCATTTCGTCAAAGCTGTGCATTGATTTTGTTTAAATGATAAGCATGGATTAAGCTTATGTTTCATTATTTCAAAAGAGTTCTGGTTCTATTTCATTAATAGTTAATGTGTGACGGATTTGTGGTGTGAATGTTAATTAAGTTGGATTTACCTTTGGTAATTTCCTTTTCTAAATATTGGTTTACTTATGCCTGGATTGTGCAAGCATGTTATTCATGCACTAGTGCATTTAAAATTCTGTAACTTGATTTTCTTGGTTCATCCAAGCAGAGCTTTTTCATTCCTTTCTTTCACATAGATTCGATACATTTTTGCAAGTGAGTGTTCATTAAAAAATAGAATTATTGTTGATATAAAGAGTTAAAATCTTAGGGATTAAAGATTCTTTGGTAAATAAGGAATGAATGTTGTTACAATGCATTGATCTGTACCAGCACTTTACACTTTTAAGGAAAGGATTAAAACTTATTTTGAATTATTAAAGTGAACCTTTCTGAGTTAAAAATATTAAAATGCAGATCTGAGTTATGTGGGTAACTATTACAGGGATAAATCTTGTTTTCATACTTAGATAATTTCTTTAACTGCATGAAAGAGTTCCTTGATTGAAGAAAGTGTGCTTTGGCTTCTGAAGTTCATTTTTATTTCTAAGTCTATTTTAATTTTGAAGTTTAGTTTGGTTGAAGCATTCTTTTGTTTGTGGAAGTTATTTCAGATTTTTTTTCGCCTTTGAAAATTCTTTTCATATTAGCACACTCTTTAATTTTTCCTTAAAGTAATTGGAAAACTTGGTGCAGGAACCTCTATTTCGGTACAGGAACCAATATATTGATATAGGAACAGAGTGCTCTAGTCCTAAGGCTGAGAGCCCTTACACAAATACATAAATCTCTAGTATAAGTGTAAAAAATACTTCCGGCACATAAGCCTTGTGCATGTACTAGTGCAAGAAGATTGTAGGAGTACAAGACTAACAACATAGTGCAGGAAGGAAAATCCTTAAAGAAGGCAGATCTCTTCAAGGGCCCAATTGTTAATCTGTCAACAACTATACTGAAGATAAACATAGAATCTTACTTCAGTAATTAAGATTTTTTGCAGTAGTTTGAAAGTTCCTTTCATTGGTTTCTTCACAAAGTACTTTCTTTCATATTCCAACACTATAATTTATTTGGTGTAAATTGCTTTGTGATCTTTCTTTTTGATTCTACAAGATTGCAATTAAAGTAGGAATATATATAGGAAAAGTTCATACCATTTCAGGCATTTCCTGTGCTTCATCTCTAAGTTTACGAAACCCTCGGGTTGACAATTACGTGTTGAAGGAGTTTGCTTAAATGCAATTATTGCATCGAACATTTTGGCATCGTTTCCAGGGAGGTGATTTGAATTGGTAATAATTTTATGTTTTCTACAGTGCTATTATTTTTTCTACAGTTTTCTTCTATTGTTTGAAGGAATTTATAAATGTTGAGTTATTTTAAATTTGCAGCATTTTATTGAATTTTTTTTTTGTAATTTTTTTTAAATGAATGCCTAAAATGGGTAGGGTTCGAAGCCCAATAAGGGCTGAGGAAATACTGATAAATCTGAAACTATTTCTCATATTAGGCCTTCTTTTGCAAGCAGAAATTCTAAGCAGATGCAGACCCATCACGCAGGAACTGTCTACTTAGACTCTGGTAATAGTAGTCTGGGTATGACATAGCCCACAAAGGGGAAGAAGGGGACTATTAGAACCCATAGTCAACCTTCTCAGCCTGTTGAGAGTAGTTCAATTGGAGGAACAAAAATGGCAGACGAAGAAGACCATGTAGAGGGAACTGGCGAGAACCAGGTAAATGAGGAACAACCCACCTTTGTATTTTTAATTTTGGATCCTGACATAGTTGTGAAAATGAAGAATATTCCACCATCATCTCTTCCTCACTTCTATGGTAAGGTACATGGAGATCTAGAATCTTTCTTATTTGATTTTGACTCTTTCCTATTTGAGTTTGATATTTTATGTAGGAGCTATGATTACTCATATGACGGTCAAGAGTTAAAGTTGTTTCTTGCAACTATCAAGGACACAACACTAAATTTATTCATGGGACTAGGAGGAAACACTATAGCTTCCTGGGATCAAATGAAGAGAGTGCTCTTGTAAAAATATCAGAAATATTGTAAAACTAGAGATATTCAAGATGAAATATTTACTATTGTGCACAATGATGTTAAGACCTTAGAGGACTACTGAGATTTATGTATATCCTCCAAAGGTCAAAGCATAAATTTGATCTATGTACCATTAGTACCTTGTTCTTGCGTGGGCTTACTGATGATGTTAGGAATAATTTAAATTTATTAGGACAAGGAGATATTTCCCATAAACCTTTTGATCAAATTTGTGACTTGTGCAGGAAATTCTCAAGGAATCAATATATATCTAGTAAAGGCATTCAAAATAGATCATTAGACTAGAGAAAAAAATGGACAACATGAAAATTGAAATAATGAATATTATTTGCAAACAAATAGACTCTTTAAAATTTCAGCAAAAACTTGTAGAGGAACAAGAGTCATTGTCTATTTTTTATCCAAAAAGTAGAAAAGAGCATCATTTAAGAGAATATCCTCTTGATGTTAAAGGAACTAATAAATGTGTGATTTATGCAGAAAACCATGCCACGGAAAAATTCCGCTCCATACCTAGACTAAAAGTTGTATTTGAAGGAAGGCGACCTGAAGCCGAGTCATTGCACGCTATGGGAGCACGAAGAAAATGGCCCCATGTAAGTGCAGGTGATGAGCCTTAGACATAAAATAAGGCATGTCTAACCTTTCTTAGGCCCATCTAAATTCCTTATGCACATGAAAAGATGTATTAAATTTCCCCTTCTACACTTAATAATGTTTTCTTATTCTTTAATATGTTCTTAGGAAGGTTTAAAGGTAATTTCATATGTGTGCCTAATATTGGTTATTTTTGTAGAATATTGTGAGAATATTGGGTTGATTATGCAGATTTGGAAAAGGAGATAATTTAGGGACTTTCTCCCTACCACTGGAAGATCAAGGTTAAAGGATAAATGAGCACAATATCAGGAAATTATTGAGAAATATTGGAGAGATTCAAGGGGGTTGTCCACCCTCCTTAACTATCAAAGGCAGCCAAGCAAACTGAATACGAAGTGCACTCAATCTATGGTTTACTCAGAGTCAAAGTGGACTTAGTCACTATTTTCTAGGGAGCTATTGGTAGCTTCCCTTGAGGATAAATAAAGTTGATCAAGAGATAATTGGGGAGGATTATGGTTGAGTTGATTCCATTTTCCATTCCATTTTCATTCCATTCCATCCCATGCCATTATTTTCCATTCTGTTAGGATTTTGTTGTTTAATACCTTCTGAATGTAATAAGTTTGTATTTTTGTAATGCAATGAGTAGTCAGATGTTATTTTATTGATCTAGTTTTAGAGAGCGAGGATCGTGGGTTAGAGCCCAACCCATGTGTCTTAGCTTCGCTACTGTTATCATTAATTCGTTTATGTCATTTTGGTAGTTTTGTTTATGCCATTTAGTTAGTTCTGCTTCTGATAGTTCATTGTTTTTTAGTTTTTTCTTTCAACGTGTTGTTGTAGTTTTTCATTTTCTTATGAGAGTAACAGAATAGAGGAAAACTCCAAAAGCTATGGATTGAGCCTTCCCTTCTCATCTATTTTCATAGAGTTCGAGGAGGGTAGACCTTCCTATGGGCCAAAAATTACTTTCTATTCATTGTTTCTGAGTTTAGGGAAGAAATTACATTACTAGTCTGAGTCTTTCTTTCATTTTATTATCGTGCATTCATTTATTTTTCATGCATGAATCAGCAAGGTTGTTTGCAGGTATAAGCATCAAAATTTTGAGAGAAGTTCATTAAATCATTCCGCTTCATTTTCTAATTCCTCTCCATCTCTATGTTACACTTTTGAACCTTTCTTTTGTGCCTCCATTTCCCTCCTTTTTCTCTTCTTATCAGCTTATGTGCCCTTTTTATTCACAAAAACCATTAAAGGATGACCTATGCCTTTCCTCCTAGAAATTCCTGCTATCGCATTTCACATCTGATAGGATCCTCCATCTCCCTCCTTTTTCATTCATCAGCATCTCTGCGATTTTCCCTTTCTCCTTACCTTTACAATTCATTACGAGATTATTCGAAGAACCCTTTAGAAATTGACCTTTCCTTTCTCTCTTTACTGCAAATCGCAATCACATTTCCCATTTGGTCCCTATTAACACTTACAGATCTTGTCCACTGATTGTGATATTATTAAAGCACCTTGCCACCGACCCTACCACCCTGTCATCCCACATCATTTCACATTTTGCAATTTATATCCCATCACATTTCTCATTTCACAATTTCTATCCCATTGCATTTCGCATTTTGCTCCCGCTCTCGAACAACACTTCCACTTCCCCACCAGCATTGCGATATTTTGATATTGCGATATCACATATCGCATTTCCAGCTGCCTCTTACAACTCTGCCATCCCACTTCTAAAAGCCTCCCTCTCCAAAGCATTATTGCGATATAATGACTGTTAGCCTCTTTCATAAAGGCAATTATAAATCCAAAAATACATAAATTAAATAACGTAAAGTTAGGATAAATATATTTATTAAATGAGAATATTTAATAAATATTAGAGATACTTAGAAATAGTATTTTTTTAGTAAAAATAGGACTCTAGAATAGAGTGGTTTCCTAGGCTCTAAAATAGGAATAAAGTTAGTAGAATGGTTAGAAGGTCATTTATTGTAAATGGACACTTTTTGATTTTCCAAGTGATCCATAACTAGATTAAGTTAGAACATAGAGCTTATAAATAGGTTAGTTTCCTAATTTCATTGTAATGTGTGAGAGTGAGAGTTTACGTTTGTAAACTCCTGCAATTTGTTATGTAATATTTTTCCATGATCAATAAATTTATGTGTCTGAGAACACTTCTGAATTTACATGTGGTATCGGAATTGTATGGTCGTGCGCTTGGCCCTAGCCAAGGGCATAAGGGGATTCTAGTTTGTCATTGTGTATTTTGCAGTAGTGTGTTGGGTTTGCTATGTGTGAAGTATGGAATGATGGGAACCAGAGCGCGTGCACCATGTGCAGGAATCTAAGGATGGTTTGATATTATTTCAGCGTTCCCAGTCTCTTGTGAGGTAAATATCTGAGGTTTGGGGGAGGTTAATTTGACAGGATATTTGTTTATTAAGCTTCAGATCAGAGGGGCCAAATTCGTGTCATGGTCGTATCTTTGTTCTAGTGTAAAGATGCTATGAAATTTGTTTGACCCCTGATTTGGCGTGGGATTGGAGCTAGAATTGTGTTTCTTGGCTTGTTCACCTGGTTTTTGTGTGTTGCGCAATGTGCATGGGAAGATAAATCTCAGAAGATGCGTGGAGGTGAAGAGGAGTGGCCTTGAGGAGTGTCCAATGTGTGAGAAGTGGGGTGATAAAGAGTGTCGACTTGTGCAGTGATTTTTGGTGCTGGATAAACAAAAAGATGCAGCGTTGGTGACTTGTGTTGGAAGTCTATGTGGTGTGGAAGCTGTGGCTGTTGTTCAATTCCATTGAATACCATAGGCAGAGTCACGAATCTATGTGCAAACAACATGTATGGTTAAAGGAACTACTAGCAAAGTAAATTACGTAGCATAATCTTGGTGCAATTCAATTGCATAGCAGAAATGAGATTAACCCAAGCCGCAAACCCTTTAGCATGCTTGAACGTTGGATGTGTTTTTTAGAAGGAAGTCCTGCCCTGTTTATTGTTTTCACAGTGGAGGCGTGGAGTGAATGGTGTGATGCGATACCCGGTATTCAAGGTACCTGTATTGTGAACATGTTAAAAATAATGGTTGGTGAGCGTGGAACGAGTGTTATTCATCAGTATTTTTCACCTGTTGGTGATGACTAGTTGTAACAACCAAGTTTTGTAGCAGCTGATCTAAAAAATTGTCAAATTTTCCAGCTGGAAAACACCAATAATTTTTTTTTCCCTCTTACCTTTTAGTCTGCCCATGATGAGATGAAACCTCATTATCAAGTCCTATCTAGCCTCAACCATACTATTTTTCCCATCAGCTCCAAAGAAACAATCCAAATCTGTCCAAAAATTCCCCCCTAAGTTAGGTAGTGCCGCTTTAGGCATTTCTCCCTTGGAAAACCACTCTAAAGCCAAAGAACCTCTACCTACTATAGACCAGTCATAAAAAACCTTCCCATCCTGCAAATAAAGTTGGTTACAGCCCTAGGTCGTGCCACTAATACACCCTCAAGTCTCAGCAATACATGTACCATAGGTCAAAATGATTGTAGGTGTTTTTACAGTGTTTTAATGGATATTTCAAGGACAGAGGCATACCAGCATCCCAAAAGACAATATTTGGCTCCACATGAGAAGACAGCTACTTCTCAATGTGATCTTGAGCCTGGGATGCAGCTACAGAGCAGAGAGTTTTTCATTAAGCTTTTGCGATCATAGTTAAAGCCTGAAAGGACAATGAAAGGAAAAATAACATTGTCAAAAGGCTGATGATATGACATGACTAAAAAACCTCCTTCATCTATAAGCAGAGGGTTTGAAGACTGAATTCGCCTCCTTCATCTATAAGCAGAGGGAAAATGGACAAAGTTTGATTTTAAGAGTTGCATTGACTGTAAGGCAAATTTTTTGATGAACAGTGAGAAAACAACTGAGGGTCTCTGCATGAAAGTGATGATCAAAGGCAAAGGCAAAGCAGTGGGTTTTAAAATGATTTGCATAAGCTCCATTATGATTGAGTTACAAGGAGAAGCTAATGGGATGATCATCAATTAGGAAAGATTGTTAAACAGATGGCCAGAAAAGGAATCCAACAGTCTTAGCCTCTAACTAACTTTTGCCGAGATATAAAATGGAAACCACCATCAGTAGGTTCATCAAACATCCTTATTTGGACTGAGACAGAAGTTGAAAAGAAACCAAGCATTTTTCAAAAATGGGCCTCCTTCATTCATAAGCATAGGGCCAGAGCAGTGACTCATTTCAAGTTTTGGACTGATTAAAAGACAAGTGGTAAGAGCAGCAAAAGACAGTTGAAAGCTTCTGAACAGGGAAATCATGTCAAAAACAAAGGAAAGCATGAGTACTATAACTATCAAAAGGCCTGGCTGAGGAGTATAAATTCCTTAAAAGTTACAAAAACTCATCTCTTTGATGAACAGGCTTAACATTTAGCCTCTATTCTCTTTAAACAAAACAGAGTTGATAAGTGGTTAAGAGATGGGTCATGACACAGGCCTAAGAGTGGTGATTGTTTTTCATAGGATCCTGTTCTTCCTGTTCACGTAAAATTTCTTTCAAAATTACTTATCATAATGGACAGAAGGTGATCTGAGTTTAGTTTTCCAAAAAAGACATTGCAACTAAGCACCTATGTCCATAAATATGCAATAAGGTTTATGGCATGTGTTTCAGATTTTGAAAAAACTTTCAAAGCCAATAAGGCATGTCACCATTTTCAAATGAAGGCATTTTCCTTATGAAAAGGTCAAAGGCACCTCACTGTTGCATTCCACGTAAAGGAGGGGTCTAAAAGAAGTCCCCTTTGATGAAAAGATAATGGTAAAGCATGAGTGAAGGAAACTAAGTTTTTGGCACCCACATTTAGAAGCAGAAGCTGTCAACCAAGTTCAAAGAGATAAGTCATCTCCTTGCAAAATGGAAAAAGAGGTTTCATCACTCATTGATATGTTTTGAGCAGCTTTCCCATTTTGAAGGTGTCACTAAAGGGTCAGCTGTGGCAGAGGTTACTTTTCAAATGTGTAAACACAGTGAACAGAGTTTTACCCTTGGAATGATTTTATTATAAGAGGAAAAGAGTCATAGCTATTACAACTGTTAAATTAGTACGCACAGACCTTTTTACCAACACTAGTCAAAATATGGGCCCCTCATAGCTCGTTCAAAATCCCTGTGGTTGTGTTTTCAAATAAACAAAGGCATTGGTTTAAAGAGAAAAGCTTTCAAAAGCCTCACAAGTCAAACTCAACGGTACTTTGGCTTTTTCACTTTCAAACGGAATTAAGGACCGTTGCAAATCTATTTTGGAATTCCAAAATGCAAACAACACTCCTCTTGTTGTTCACAAAGACCGGAGAAAGAAGTTTTGAGCGAATTCACAGATTTTTTCGGGCTTAAAGATTGCGCAGCACGCCTGTACAGTTGCGCGGCGCGTTCAAGTGCATTTTTACAAGGAGGATACACTGTCGCACGACGCGCCTGTAGTCGTGCGCGGTGCACCTGTAGCCATGCGCGGCACGCCTATAGGCGTTGTTCACGGCCGCCCGACAAGTGACCCAACAACTTGTTTTGCACGGCGCTCTCTCATTCTAAACGTGCCGCGCATATTTCAAGCCATCAAAACGCCTCCAAAAGTTTTCAAAGCTGCTCAAACCCTCAAGCAAGGCTTGCCATCGAAGTTTTGAGGTATTCTAGGTGCCTCCTTGGTATTTTTAAATTTATAAAAAGATGTTGAATGCTATGTTTTTCAAAAGACTAAATGTTGGTGAAAGGGTGAAGGTATTGGTAGAAATTTCAAAGTGATTTGTTAAAAGTTATTGACAAAGTCTGTCACAGTGGGAGACTGGTAGGAGTGATTCATTATTTTCAAAAAACCTAACAAACTGCCCTCAAAACAAGTTGAAAGGTGGAAGCAATTTTAAAGGAAGAAAAACAGAGTTTGAAAAGTGAAAATAGTGGGCCTATTTTCGAAGAACAGTGCATATTGTTAAGTGTTTTCTCATTTCAAAAAGTTTCCTCGGTGTGGTAAAAATCAAAGTTAGGGATGCCTCTTTGTCCATAAAACAAACCTTAGTGTGTAAAGCTGTCATTTCCATTTGGAGGTGTTTGTCAAAATCTGTGTGAGAAAACAGTGAAGACAAGGAGGGGGTTTTGATTGGGAGGAGTTTTGTTTTTCCTTTATCTAAAATACGAGGCTGTCCTGTTGTCCTCAAAACACCTAGAGCCATGTGACCTTACAAAAACACAGAAATCACTTGACTATGTATCTTTTGTTGAATGTGTACTTGTTTTTTAAAATTGTTTGTTGATTGGCATACCAAGAGAAAGGGCAGTGTTTTCGGAGGAACAAAGACCCAATATCACAGAAGCTTCTCACACAAGCTTTGAGGAAAATTTGCCTTGATCAAAATAGTGATTTAAAAAGAAGGCAGAGTTTTGTTTGAAGAACACATTCTTGGAAACCTTTTTGAGGCAGTTTGGTTTTGCAGAGAGCATCCAAAACAAGATGCCTCCCAAGCAGGATAGTAGGAGTGGATTGCATAAGAGGTATGAGCCTATTTCCACTGAAGAAGTGAATGCATGCCCATCAGTCTTGTTCAATTTCCATGAGGTCGGGTGCTTATATTTTTGTCAAAGGGTGCAAGAGGTGAAGAGTTTTTCTCCTTTGACACACCTTTGCGCTCTGAGGTTTCAAGATAATCATTTCCAATTGGCAGGCCTTGACTTCAAGTTCTCCCCAAGGTCCATCTCCAAAGCCACTAAAATTCCCTATATTGGTGAGAAATGGTTTAAGCAAAGCCATTTGGACTCAGATGATTACAAACCCTTCCTAAAGCCTGAGCACAGAGAATCATGTCCTTCTATTTTCCCTTTCTCATATCTTTTAGCCAGCTACGCCCCTCTCATGAAGATTATCATGAAGTACTTCACTTGTGATGGAAGATTCTCCCAAATTTATGCTTATCACATTCGAATTCTCATGCATTTTACTAGGGACAGATTGCTAAATCTTCCTTTCTTCTTACACAAGAGCATTGAGAAAATGGCCTTCAGTATCCAGAAGAAGCCTCCTTCACAAAAAATATACTGTCTCTTCCATCACTCTCTCATCAAAATCATCATTCTTCATCAGCTTGAAAAGAGAGAGGTCTCTTGGGATGTTTTCATCACTCATCCAGATTTATCCACTGTCCCTCGAGTCCATACATCCCCTACACCTCCTACTCATCATCCCTTGCCTTCTTCTAGCAAAACTACTCCTAAAAAGCTCAAGTTTACTACAGAACAAACAAAGGAACATGAAGAAGGAGAAGAAAGTGACTAGCAAGAGGAAGAAGGACATGAGCAGGAGGAGGAAAGTGCTGAACAGCAGCATGACAGTGATGAGGGTGAACAACAAACTCATGATGAGGGTGAACAGCAGCCTTATGATGACACACAACAACATCATAGTGATGATGAACAGCAACAAGGGGAGGAGGAAGAAAGTGTTGAACAACAACATGGCAGTGAAGGTGAGATAGAGCAGGAAGGAAAATCAAAAGAGGACACATAGCAGCGACATCATGATGAACAGGGGCAGCCAAAAGAGACTAAACAGGGGCATCATGATAGTTCCAAACAAGGGCAGCATGATAGTGCCAAACAGGAGAAGCATGACAGTGATGACCAAGGGCAGCCAAAAGATGATACACATCAGCCTCCTCAGGAGCAACAACCTCTTTAGGAAGAACAACAAACTCAAAAAGAAGAGAAACAAGGCGACAAAGGTAAAGGGGCCATGCCCTCTTCTCCTAAAAAGGCCAAGCCCCTGACAGAAAAGAAGAGAGTGCCTAGGGTTTTCACTCCAAATGTGACAAGGGCCCTCCGAATTAAAGGAAAATTGCCAAAGAAGCCCATGATTGATTTTCCTAGGAGGAAGAGCACTAGAATAGCCACCCAAAGCAAAGGGAAGGGTAAGGAAGAAGGCAGTCATGAATAAGAGAGTGCATTCGACATCATCCCAATCCAAAGCGATGATAGTGATAATGAGGCCCGGATTCTAGAAAACCTCTTAATCCATAGAGAAGGCCAAATTGATGCTTTGAAGGATGATCTTCATAGAGCTAGGAATTTCAATCAATTTTTGCAAATCCAAAATAGGCAAATGAGTGTCCATATGGTTGTTTATGAGACACGGGCAACCAAGTACAAGAAGGAGGCCTCCAAAGCCCAGGCAAGGTTGGAAGAACTCATAGGCGAGTTTGATTAAAGTGAAGGCGAAGATCAGCCTAGGAAAAAGAGGCCAAGAACCATGGGGCTTAAAAAGGCCCTTGAGAAGCAAAAAGAAGAGGAAAATGCCCTTCTCCAATCTACTCCTCTCACTGCATTGTTTGAACAGGAGATAGAGAACAACAGGGAGGCATGGCTTGAGAGAGTAAATGACCACTTGGAAAAGAAATTGGAGAAGGCAAACAAGGATTTAGACCTTCAAAGGAGAATGACGAGGCATTATAAAAAGTTAAATCAGTTTTCCCGACGCAAGTTGAAGGCTGCTCAAGAAAAGCTCAAGGAGGCTAAAGGGAAGCGCCCAGCACGGAAAGTGAGAAAATACATATTAGGACTTCAGATTTTTGCCTCTGCTTCACAACATGTTGCTGAGAACCCTTGAGGGTCATTCTCACCAATTTTGGGCAATTTTTGACATATTTTGGTTTTTTAGCATTTTTGGGTTTTTGGCCAAAACTCATCGGCTTCGCCATTTCAGTTTGGGGAATCATAAAAGGAGGAGAATGGTATCATTAGATGCCATAATTTTAGGAGCACACACTCAGTGATTTTCAGGACAGTTGAAGATCATTTGCTCCCCCGAAATGGCGAAAAATGCTCACTTGTTCTACACTTTGCCCGTTCTATCAGCAAACCTTATTTTTTGGTTTTTTACACACAGGCCTGTTTTTGGAGGACTTTTAGGCATCGGATTTGGAAAATTCTAGTTTCTCCAGAAATTAGACACTCAGATATTTGCAACGAGCTATCATGAGCTTCGTTTCGACATCGGGAAGGCTGCCAAAAGTTGTCGACAAGTCAGGGGACCTTTTGCTGATGTAATTTTTGAGTATTTTTGTAAAAATTGAACCTTTAAAAACTGCTTTTTCCTCATGTGCGTTTAGCTATTTTTGCACATGAGAAGTTATGAAAAGTCAATTTATTTCCCTCTTTTAGCATTTTTTAGATATTTTATGAGATATTTTGTGCCTTGGGCTTTGCAAAGCCTCAAGGACAGGATTAGATATTTTGGATAGGCCAATGAGAGTGCAAATTGAACTAAGAGGTTTTCCTCACTTGAGCTTATATATTCCAAAGGCTTTCATTGTAAACAAGGCTGAACTTGATGATAGAAGCAATATATGATCATATAAGCTTTGGAAGAAATACTTGTCTCATGCTTTTGGATAGTCTCTTGGATATTCTTGGATGATGAAAGAGGATTGTTGTTGGATTCCGTGACTTGGTAGTATGGTATAGTGTCTCTCTCTTTGTTTTGTTTCCTATTTTTCATTCATAAATCCATGTTTCTTGCTTGCTATAGGACAGTAGAGAAAAAATTTGAGACATGCCCTTGGAGGCACCTCAAATTTCCTGTTTCTTCATAGCTTCCATGTTTTCTTCATTCTTAGTCACATTAAAGAATTCTTGATTGCTATTTAATAACTTAAGGATATTGTTGCTTGTTTCATTCATGGTTTTACGCATGCTAAGTATGATTTACGGTATGCCCTGCTTACTCATGGCTAGCCATAGCTCCATCCATGAAATTTCTCTTTGACTGATTAGATTTTCATTTGTTGAACCAAGGAGGTCTTGTTCTGATCTTGCCCTTTGTCTAAGACTATGCAATCTTGTTTTCAAAGTGCCCAATAACTTGAAGTACTGTGTTTAGGCATTCCGGCATAGTGATTTAAGTTGTTTGTCTGTCTTAAGTGTATTTCCCCAAAGTCTGATAGCCATTTCCCAAAGTTAGAGAGTTATATATCTCTATGCATGGCTTGAATGTTTATTTATATGTATTGATTAGCTTATAGTTACATTTCTCATGATTAATGGTTTGCCCTACCATGTTTATGTTAGCTATTAAACTAGTTATGCTTGAAATCCTTTGTTGTTCACAAACTTGATGTCCAATTTACTCCATTTTTCCCAAAGATTCTTTCTACTTCAAATCAAATCAGCCCTTCAACAACCTTGTATCACCATCTGATAGCTTTCTTGACCTCTTCGACCCCATAGCCCAGTTGATATAACATATTTTTACCTATCTTATATCTTTGATCAGTTTCATCCCTCACAACCAAAAAACCTACTTCATAACTAGCCTAAAATCAGAACACAATAAGCAAACACACAGATATCCCTTATACAAATAGAGAGAGCCCTCTCTGAGTCTAGGAAGGTTAGTTCCTTGGGCTCCAAAGATTGGTTTGATGTTACACTGTCATTTGGCTTGCCAATCAACCAAATCACGGGACCCTAACATAATGGCGATCACGGTGGGACTCTGACTGATAAACAAACTTAGTTTTCCTAAAATATTTAGAGACCTTTGAGAATACTATCCAACTGACTTATCCCACTGCTCACTAAAATAATGGCGATCACGGTGGGACTTTGAGTCAAAACCTCCTAGGTATCCCTTAGGAACTCTCAAAATCTCAGTAAAACTTAGAAGAGTAGAATCTGGTTGTTTCACCATCCTAGCAAAATGATGACTCAGTTGTAGGACACTCTTCCAAACCTCATAGGCAGGCAGTCCATAAAATCATTTATAGTAAACTCTTCTTGTTGTCTCCACCCTAGCAAAGTGATGAAACAGGTTTAGAACACTTTAATAAACCATAGGTTACACATAAAAACTCAGAAAAACCCCAAAACATTCCCGGATTGGTTTTCCTTAGTTACTGGTGGTGGACCATAGCTACGTCTTTAAAAAAACAGCCAAGTTCCACCTGGCGACTCCATTAGCCTCCAGTAGGCCTAAAAACTCCATAAAAGACCAAAAAATTCATAAACCATACCTTTCTGCTAACTCATCCTTCCAAAAACATAAACTTAGGGTGGAAATTCTTTAATGAGTGACAAACTAAGTATAACTTAACGATTCAAAAAACCTCACCTGAACATAGGAGATAAGCAGAAGCCTTCTTGCCAAAGAGAACCATTAGCTTGTCCATACAGCCTAGCAAACTGTTGAAACCAAGTGAAATCACTCTTCTTTGCAAGTTTCCATCTCAAAGTTGCTATAAAACTTTTTCCCAAGCATCTTTGATAGTGTTGGTGGTGGACCATAGTTCTCATAAGAAATCCACCTGGCGACTCCACTATTCCATCCTTTTAGTTTTGACCATCCTTCACATTAGTAAAACCTTAGAGAGGCCATCCATCCAAAACATTCACAAATATCATCCTCTCTAAACTCTAGACCCGAAATCTGGCTTCACGAAGAATCAACACCAGATCTCATCCAAACCCAAATCCCCCTATTATAGTAGATGACCCAGAGAAGATTTTGTGGCAAGCTTCCAAAATTGGCAATCTAGCTACCGATAGGTCCATCTGCAAAGCAATATCAGTACCTAAACATCTCACTACCTTACTAGATTCCCCTTTTGACTTAAAATCAGCACAAACCCTTTTTAGAAGCAAGTCACAAAGTAAGATAGACTTTGACAATCTTGAGCCCCTAGATCCGCCACATAGTCCTAGTAGAGAAGCCTCACCTACCACACCTCCCAACTTTCATCTTCTCCATCACTTTGGCTCCTACTATCCCAGATCTGCTCAAAACCAGGTCACTAGTCCAAGTACATCCGCCACACCTATCCAAACCACTATTTTTCAAACCTCCTCAGCTCATCCCACAAGCCCTCATTTTGTACATCACCCATTAGCTCCCGTCATGGCAACCTAGTACACACCCTTGGTGTTGCCACAACCTTTACCCCCCTTACAAAATGACTATCAAGCCAAAATCCCACACTTTACTAGAGATGAGATTACCACAGCTCAACAGCATGTAGATAGGATTAGTGATGCCTTTGAATACATGGAAATAGAAGACGAGACCATCAGAATGAGGATGTTCGCCCAAAGCCTAGGCGGGGAACCCAAAAAATGGTTTAAGAGCTTAACTCCAAACAACATCCACAAACTCCCAGAACTCTACCACGTCTTCATAAACAAGTGGGAAATCCGAAAGAACCCCATTCAAATCCTGTCAGAATATAACAATCTAAAACGGGAAAATGGGGAAAGTGTCCAGGGATACTGTACTAGGTTCAACGGTGTGTATAACGCCCTCCCACCTCACTTCAAACTCCCACTTGGTTCAGCCTTGGCAAAGTTCCCCGAGGGTTTTTACCTAGACATGACTTATCAGCTAAGAGACAAGGACCCTCTTACCTTACAGGAAATGCAAAAAGTAGCCATAAGAGCAGAAGCCAACTTAGCAGAAAAAATAGCTAGGACTAGATTAGAAAGGAAAGTCACCTACTGGGACGAAGTCTCCACTTTAGCTCCTCCCTTAGATCCTAGAATAGATGTCTTAGTTAGGTCCATGGCCAAAATGCGGGAGAAGATAAGTGAGAAGACCCCTCTTAGGGACAACCATCAAATCCCTCCAAACAGAAACTGGAACCAAAATTTTAGGAGGAAACAACCTGAAAACAAACCAAGGGAAACTGACCAACAAATTAGGCCACCATTTAATGAAAATTATGTGGAAGAAGATGATATGGATACAAAACCCATTGATGAAAATCATTTGAACCTCATAGGGTCTGATAATGAGAGTGAGGTGTACCTCACGGAAGAAGAACAAGCATTCTTCTCTCTAAATCAAGATGAAACCAACTATGAAAATCTCGAGGATCCTGCCATAGATTTTCAGAATGCCATAATAGAAGCTCACAGGCAGTATGACCTTAGAAGCAGAAAAAATCAAGACAAATCCAAGAAAGGTAGCTCAGACACTGCTAAAACCCCTGATACCATTCTTAAGAAAGCAGTGAACAACAACAAAATCATGGTCAGTAAAAATTACCAAAACAAAGATAGAGTTACTCAAACTAGTCCCGACTCAGATGTTCCTAGTACTTCCATAAAAATTCCCGAGGTGGCTGTGGAAAAAAAAATCCTGAAACAGAGCCAACAAACTCAGAACACAGAGAAGTTCATGGCTGAAAAAGCTTAAACAAACATGTCTAAACTACATCTACCTTTTAGTTTTGAGGGAGAAATCGCCAAAATAAAGATCACCATGCCTCTTACCGAGCTCATCGCCCAAGGCTCTTATAAATCCCAAGTGTTAAAGGTCCTGAATCTAGGAAATGATGCGAACTCCCTTAATCTAGCTGATGACACTCCTGAAGTGTTGTTTGGTCCGAAAATAGAAGGGAAATTCCAAGAGGGAACCACTCTTCCCTTTTACATCAGTCTGAATATCCATGACCAAATCCTTCACAATGCCATGCTAGACTCTGGCGCCTCGCATAATATTATGCCTAAGGTTGTAATGGAAATATTAGGCCTCTAAATCACAAGACCATACAAAGACTTATATTCATTTGATTCTAGTAGGGTCAAATGCCTAGGTTTGATCAAAGACCTTTGCTTCAGCTTGGCCTAGATACCTGCAAAACATCTAATCATGGACATAGTGGTAGCAGACATACCTCCCAAGTACGGAATGCTTCTATCCAGATCTTGGGGATCCAAGCTCCAAGGAAATATTCAATTGGATATGTCCTACGCCACTATTCCTGTGTTTGACCAAACAAGAATACTCTATCGAGAGTCACACATGAGATACATGATCAGTAGCCAAGAGAGGCCAGATAACATCCCAATGTATTCCTTGCATTCCGACCTGAACTCTTTTATTCTGCACACTAATGAGGACATTGAAGAACAGTCAGAAGAATTTGAAACAAACTTAGACCCACCACATCAACTGCCCCTAGTTCTCTATGATGAACCTGACACTCAAAACTACCATGATCATGAACAAATATGTCTTGAGGAAAGTAAGTATGTTCCTTCTGAAATAGGAATAGAGAAAGAAGCACAAAACATTATGTATTATCAAGCGAATTTCTCAAACCTTAGTCAAACATTAGCAGTAACATCAGAAAATTTTTTCAGAATAAAGGCATTAGAATACTTACATATCACAAACCTTTTCAGAACTCAGGAGAAGAGAAGCTTAATGTTTTTACTGTACCTCAAATATTTACCATCACATAACTCTTCCACTGCAAGTAAAACCTTGACTATAGCCACAACATCTCAAAATCCAGAGAAAGTGCCTGATAAACTCTTTATGAGCGAACATGATAACTTCAGTCCAAGTATACCTGAGTTACTTGAACTGGCTAACATCCTGTCATTCCATCAAAGACTTAGAACTGCTAGAATTGGCAATCTCATGCAAAATACTACATCATGCAGAGAAAACAATGAGAAACACTATGCCACTACCATTACTCCAAGAAACAACTTCGACAAAAGAAAATACAAAAATACGAACCAATCAGTAATAATCAAAGATAAAATAGCTGGTCATAGGGTCTGTTTTGATTTTAGAAACACTAATGCACATCCCTATAACAGACATTTTATCCTTCCTACCCAAGACCATGATATACAGATGATAAGTGCCTTTAATCATATGCCTTTGCAAGATGATGTTTCAGGTTATAGCCAAATGATTCCCTTGCAAAGTAGACAGCTCAAAGATTTTTTTCAGTATGCTGGAAGTAGTTCTAGTTTCAGACTCAGAATTGCAAAAGCACCGGATATCAAAAATATGCTCCTGAAAGCCATGTTTCCAATCCTGAACTTCTGCATTTTAACATACCTTGATGATGTAATTATTTATTTCAAAAATGACAAAGAGTATATGCATTACTTAAATAATATGTACAGTAAAGGAAGGAGTGGAAATCAGAGGTACAAAGAGGTACAACGGGAAGATACGGGTTTGTTAAGAGATTCTTGCATGAATCCCTATGTCATGTTGGAAAGAGAGAATTTTCCAAATTTCTCTTTTCAGGAGTTGAGTGGACCAAGAATGGTAGGAGATCCTTACGAGGATAAGATGCTTAAGTTTCACCATTTCCAAGATTTTTGAGTTTAAAATAGTTTCAATCATTGTATATACCACTGTTTGAAAAATAGATAAAACAGAAAAGTAAAAAACAATAGAAGAATAGAAAAGAGGGCAGTTGAAAAATAGAAAAAGGCTCCATGTTCCAAAAAAATAGTCATTCAGAAAGCGCGCAAGTCTAAATGCCGCTACTAGTACTCAAATGTATTGTTCAGTTATCTAGCCTAATCATAGCTGAACATGTTTTAAATTTATTTGTTGATAAGTTAGTGAGTGAAAAAGATGGTCAAAATTGTGTAAGCTTGATTTATCAAAAAGAGTAGATTAGGAAAAGATACTGGTTCCACACGCTCAAAACAGAACCAAAGAGGGAAGCGGGGATGAAAAACAAATTGTGCAATCTTAGCCCCGTTTTTCCTAGTTTCCATCTTATGCAAAATAATTTTTGTGTGTAGCTTGTCTTTCATGCCACAAATACATGAAAAATTAGACTGTCTAACCCTAATTTGATCATCTTTTCAATTTCATGTTTTAGATTAGAGAACAAAACCCTGTCAAACAGCTTAACCTTGACAGTTGATCTAGCATAGGTAGAGTAATGAAGGAGTTCATCAGTTTAATCTGAACTCCCAACAGATATAAGTGTAGAATTAGATAGGTTCATTTATCAAAAAGAAAAAATATATATTGTCAAAAGGGTTGCTAGTCCAAATGCACCCAAAGGAAGAAAAAATGTTAGGAAAGATAGTGGGGTAGGTAGAAATATCATTGATGCTAATCATGCTGTCATTTTTCAGAAGCAGCATCAAGGAAGAATGAAATTTGTGCCAGTGGGTAAGGCATCGGTCTTCATAAGCCAAAGATCTGAAATTCTGGACACCTCCCGAAAAGGAGCTGCCCTCCCCAAATGGAGCCACTATTAGTCATCAGTATTTTTCACTTGTTGGTGATGACTAGTTGTAACAGCCAAGTTTTCTATCAGCTGATCTAAAAAATTGTCAAATTTGTCGGCTGGAAAACACCCATAAACGTTTTTGCCCTCTTACCTTTCAGTCCGCCCATGACGAGATGAAACCTCATTATCAAGTCCTATCTAGCCTCAGCCATACTAGTTAGCCCATCAGCTCCAAAGAAATAATCCAAATTTATCCAAAAAGTCCCCCCTAAATTAGGTAGTGGTGCTTTAGGCATTTATCCCTTGGAAAACCACTCTAAAGCCAAAGAACCTCTACCTGCTATAGACTAGTCATAACAAACCTTCCCATCCTGCAAATAAAGTTGGTTACAGCCCTAGTTCATGCCACTAATACACCCTCAAATCTCAACAATACATGTACCATAGGTCAAACTGATTTTAGGTGTTTTTATAGTGTTTTAATGGATCTTTCAAGGACATAGGCATACCAGCATCCCAGAAGACAATATTTGGTTCCACATGAGAAGACAGCTGCTTCTCAATGTGATCTTGAGCCTGGGATGCAGCTACAGAGCAGAGAGTTTTTCATTAAGTTTTTGCGATCACATTCAAAGCCTGAAAGGACAATGAAAGGAAAAATAACACTGTCAAAAGGCTGATGATATGACATGACTAAAAAACCTCCTTCATCTATAAGCAGAGGGTTTGAAGATTGAAAGCGCCTCCTTCATCTATAAGCAGAGGGAAAATGGGAAAAGTTTGATTTTAAGAGTTGCATTGACTGTAGGGAAATTTTTTTGATGAACAGTGAGACAACAACTGAGGGTCTCTACATGAAAGTGATGATCAAATGAAAAGGCAAAGTAGTGGGTTTTAAAATGATTTGCATAAGCTCCATTATGATTGAGTTACAAGGAGAAGCTAATGGGTTGATGATCAATTAGGAAAGATTTTTAAACAGATGGCTAGAAAAGGAATCCAAAAGTCTTAGCCTCTAACTAAATTCTGCCGACATATAAAAGGGAAACCACCATCAGTAGGTTCATCAAACTTCCTTCTTTGGACTGAGACAGAAGTTGAAAAGAAACCAAGAATTTGTCAAAAATAGGCCTCCTTCATTCATAAGCAGAGGGCCAGAGCAGTGACTCATTTTAAGGTTTGGACTGATTAAGAGACAAATGGTAAGAGCAGCAGCAGACAGTTGAAAGCTTCTGAATAGGGAAATCATGTCAAAAACAAAGGAAAGCATGAGTACTATAACTATCAAAAGGCCTGGGTGAGGAGTATAAATTCCTTAAAAGTTACAAAAACTCATCTCCTTGATGAATAGGCTTAACATTTAGCCCCTGTTCCCTTTAAACAAAACATAGTTGATAAGTGGTTGAAAGATGGGTCATGACACAGGCCTAAGAGTGGTGATTGTTTTTCAAAGGATCCTGTTCTTCCTGTTCATGTAAAATTTCTTTCAAAATTACTTATCATAATGGATAGAAGGCGATCTGAGTTTAGTTTTCCAAAAAAGACATTTCAAATAAGCACCTATGTTCATAAATATGCAATAAGGTTTATGGCATGTGTTTCAGATTTTGAAAAAACTTTCAAAGCCAATAAGGCATGTCACCATTTTCAAATGAAGGCATTTTCCTTATGAAAAGGTCAAAGGCACCTCACTGTTGCATTCCAAGTAAAGGAGAGGTCTAAAAGAAGTCCCCTTTGATGAACAGAGAATGCTAAAGCATGAGTGAAGGCAACTAAGTTTTTGGCACCCACATTCAGAAGCAGAAGTTGTCAACCAAGTTAAAAGAGATAAGTCATCTCCTTGCAAAATGGCAAAAGAGGTTTCATCACTCATTGATATGTTTTGAGCAGTTTTCCCATTTTGAAGGTGCCACTAAAGGGTCAGTTGTGGCAGAGGTTACTTTTCAAATGTGTAAACACAGTGAACAGAGTTTGACCCTTGGAATGATTTTATTATAAGAGGAAAAGAGTCAGAGCTATTACAACTGTTAAATTAGTACGCACAGACCTTTTTACCAACACTAGTCAAAATATGGGCCCCTCATAGCCCGTTCAAAATCCCTGTGGTTGTGTTTTCAAATAAACAAAGGCATTGGTTTAAAGAGAAAATATTTCAAAACCCTCACAAGTCAAACTCAAAGGTACTTTGGCTTTTTCACTTTCAAACGAAGTTAAGGACCATTGCAAATCTATTTTGGAATTCCAAAACGCAAACAACACTCCTCTTTTTGTTCACGAAGACCGGAGAAAGCAGTTTTGAGCGAATTCACAGATTTTTTCGAGCTTAAATATTGAGCAGCGCGCCTGTACAGTTGTGCAGTGCGTTTAGGAGAATTTTTACAAGGAGGATACACTGTCACGTAGCGCGCCTATAGCCACGCACGGTGCTCCTGTAGGTGTCGGTCACGTTTTTTCTAAACGTGCCGTGCATATTTCAAGCCATCAAAATGCCTCCAAAAGTTTTCAAAGCTGCTCAAACCCTCAAGCAATTCTTGCCATCGAAGTTTCGAGGTATTCTAGGTGCCTCCTTAGTATCTTTAAATTTATAAAAAGATGTTGAATGCCGTGTTTTTCAAAAGACTAAATGTTGGTGAAAGGGTGAAGGTCTTGGTAGGAATTTCAAAGTGATTTGTTAAAATTTATTGACAAAGTCTGTCACAGTGGGAGACTGGTAGGAGTGATTCATTAATTTCAAAAAACCTAACAAACTGCCCTCAAAACAAGTTGAAAGGTGGAAGCAGTTTTAAAGGAAGAAAAACAGAGTTTGAAAAGTGAAAACAGTGAGCCTATTTTTGAAGAACAGTGATCATTGTTAAGTGTTTTCTCATTTCAAAGAGTTTCCTAGGTGTGGTAAAAAGAAAAGTCAGGGCTGCCTCTTTGTCCATAAAACAAACCTTAGTGTGTAAAGTTGTCATTGCCATTTGGAGGTGTTTGTCAAAATCTGTGTGAGAAAACAGTGAAGACAAGGAGGGTGTTTTGATTGGGAGGAGTTTTGTTTTGCCTTTGTCTAAAATACGAGGCTGTCCTGTTGTCCTCAAAACACCTAGAGCCATGTGACCTTACACAAACACAGAAATCACTTGACTATGTATCTTTTGTTGAATGTGTACTTTTTAAAAAAAAAAATTGTTGATTGGCATACCAAGAGAAAGGGCAGTGTTTTCGGAGGAACAAAGACCCAATATCACAGAAGCTTCTCACACAAGCTTTGAGGCAAAGTTGCCTTGATCAAAACAGTGATTTACAAAGAAGGTAGAGTTTTGTTTGAAGAACACATTCTTGAAAACCTTTTTGAGGCACTTTTGTTTGCAGAGAGCATCTAGAAAAAGATGCCTCCCAGGCAGGATAGTAGGAGTGGATTTCATAAGAGGTATGAGCCTATTTCCACCGAAGAAGTGAATGAACACCCATTAGTCTTGTTCAATTTCCATGAGGTTGGGTGCTTATATTTTTGTCAAAGGGTGCAAGAGGTGAAGATTTTTTCTCCTTTGACACACCTTTGCACTTTGAGGTTTCAAGATAAGCATTTCCAATTGGCAGGCCTTGACTTCAAGTTCTCCCCAAGATCCATCTCCAAAGCCACTAAAATTCCCTATATTGGTGAGAAATGGTTTAAGCAAATCCATTTGGACTCAGATGATTACAAACCCTTCCTAAAGCCTGAGCACAGAGAATCATGTCCTTCTATTTTCCCTTTCTCATATCTTTTAGCCAGCTATGCCCCTCTCATGAAGATTATCATGAAATACTTCACTTGTGAGGGAAGATTCTCCCGAATTTATGCTTATCACATTCAACTGCTCATGCATTTTACTAGGGTCAGATTGCTAAATCTTCCTTTATTTTTACACAAGAGCATTGAGAAAATGGCCTCCACTGTCCAGAAGAAGCCTCCTTCACAGCAAATAGTCTGTCTCTTCCATCACTCTCTCATCAAAATCATCATTCTTCATCAGCTTGAAAAGAGAGAGGTCTCTTGGGATGTTTTCATCACTCATCCAGATTTCTCCACTGTCCCTCCAGTCCATACATCCCCTACACCTCCTACTCATCATCCCTTGCCTTCTTCTAGCAGACCTACTCCTAAAAAGCTCAAGTTTACTACAGAACAAAGAAAGGAACATGAAGAAGGAGAAGAAAGTGACCAGCAAGAGGAAGAAGGACATGAGCAGGAGGAAGAAAGTGTTGAACAGCAGCATGACAGTGATGAGGGTGAACAACAGACTCATGATGAGGGTGAACAGTAGCCTTATGATGACACACAGAAACATCACAGTGATGATGAACAACAGCAAGGGGAGGAGGAATAAAGTGCTGAACAGCAGCATGACAGTGAAGGTGAGACAGAGCAGCAAAGACAGTCAAAAGAGGACACACAGCAGCGGCATCATGATGAACAGGGGCAGTCAAAAGAGACTGAACAGGGGAACCATGATAGTGCCAAACAAGGGCAGCATGATAGTGCCAAACAGGAGCAGCATGACAGTGATTACCAAGGGTAGCCAAAAGATGATACACAACAGTCTCCTCAGGAGCAACAGCCTCTTCAGGAAGAACAAAAAACTCAAAAAGAAGAGAAAAAAGGCGACAAAGGTAAAGGGGCCATGCCCTCTTCTCCTAAAAATGCCAAGCCCAAGACAGCAAAGAAGAGAGTGCCTAGGGTTGTCACTCCAAATGTGACAAGGGCCCTCTGAAGTAAAATAAAATTGCCAAAGAAGCCCATGATTGATTTGCCTAGGAGGAAGAGCATTAGAATAGCCACCCAAAGCAAATGGAAGGGTAAGGAAGAAGGCAGTCATGAACAAGAGAGTGCATTCGACATCATCCCAATCCAAAGCGATGATAGTGATAATGAGGCCCAGATTCTATAAAACCTCTTAATCCATAGAGAAGGCCAAATTGATGCTTTGAATGATGATCTTCATAGAGCTAGGAATTTCAATCAATTTTTGCAAATCCAAAATAGGAAAATGAGCTTCCATATGGCTGTTTATGAGACATGGGAAACCAAGTAAAAGAAGGAGGCCTCCAAAGCCCAAGCAAGGTTGGAAGAACTCATAGGCGATTTTGATGAAAGTTAAGGCGAAGATCAGCCTAGGTGAAAGAGGCCAAGAACCATGGGACTTAAAAAGGCCCTTGAGAAGAAAAAAGAAGAGGAAAATGCCCTTCTCCAATCTACTCCTCTCACTGCATTGTTTGAACAGGAGATAGAGAACAATAGGGAGGCATGGCTTGAGAGATTAAATGACCACTTGGAAAAGAAATTGGAGAAGGAAAACAGGGATTTAGACCTTCAAAGGAGAATGACGAGGCATTATAAAAAGTTAAATCAGTTTTCCCGGCGCAAGTTGAAGGCTACTCAAGAAAAGCTCAAGGAGGCTAAAGGGAAGCGCCCGGCATGGAAAGTGAGGAAATACATATCAGGACTTCAGAATTTTGCCTCTGCTTCACAACATGTTGCTGATAACCCTTGAGGGTCATGCTCACCAATTTTGGGCAATTTTTGACATATTTTGGTTTTTTGGCATTTTTGGGTTTTTGGCCAAAACTCATGGGCTTCGCCATTTCAGTTTGGGGAATCATCAAAGGAGGAGAATGGTATCATTGGATGCCATAATTTCAGGAGAGTACACTCAGTGATTTTCAGGACAGTTGAAGATCATTTTCTCCCCCGAAATGGTGAAAAATGCTCTCTTTTTCTACACTCTGCCGGTCTATCAACAAACCTTATTTTTTGGTTTTTTACACACATGCCTATTTTTTGAAAACTTCTAGGCATCAGATTGGGAAAATTATAGTTTCTCCAGAAATTAGACACTCATAGCTTTCCAACGAGCTATCATGAGATTTTTTTTGACATCGGGAAGGCTGCCAAAAGTTGTCGACAAGTTAGGATACCTTTTGCTGATGTAATTTTTGAGTATTTTTGTAAAAATTGAACCTTTAAAAACTGCTTTTTCCTCATGTGCGTTTAGCTATTTTTGCACATGAGAATTTATGAAAAGTCAATTTATTTCCCTCTTTTAGCATTTTTTAGATATTTTATGAGATATTTTGTGCCTTGGGCTTTGCAAAGCCTCAAGGACAAGATTAGATATTTTGGATAGGCCAATGAGAGTGCAAATTGAACTAAGAGGTTTTCCTCACTTGAGCCTATATATTCCAAAGGATTTCATTGTAAACAAGGTTGAACTTGATGATAGAAGCAATATATGGTCATATAAGCTTTGGAAGAAATACTTTTCTCATGCTTTGGGATAGTCTCTTGGATGTTCTTGGATGATGAAAGAGGATTGTTGTTGGATTCCATGACTTGGTAGAATGGTATAGTGTCTCTCTCTTTGTTTTGTTTCCTAGTTTTCATTCATAAATCCATGTTTCTTGCTTGCTATAGGACAGTAGAGAAAAAATTTGAGACATGCCCTTGGAGGCACCTCAAATTTCCTGTTTCTTCATAGCTTCCATGTTTTCTTCATTCTTAGTCACATTAAAGAATTCTTGATTGCTCTTTAATAACTTAAGGATACTGTTGCTTGTTTCATTCATCGTTTTATGCATGCTAAGTATGATTTACGGTATGCCCTGCTTACTCATGGCTAGCCATAGCTCCATCCATGAAATTTCTCTTTGATTGATTAGATTGTCATTTGTTGAACCAAGGAGGTCGTGTTCTGATCTTGCCCTTTGTCTAAAACTATGCAATCTTGTTTTCAAAGTGCCCAATAACTTGAAGTACTGTGTTTAGGCATTCCGGCATAGTGTTTTGAGTTGTTTGTCTGTCTTAAGTGTATTTCCCCAAAGTCTGATAGCCATTTCCCAAAGTTATAGAGTTATATATCTCTATGCATGGCTTGAATGTTTATTTCTATGTATTGATTAGCTTATAGTTACATTTCTCATGATTAATGGTTTTCTCTACCATGTTTATGTCAGCTATTAAACTAGTTATGCTTGAAATCCTTTGTTGTTCACAAACTTGATGTCCATTTTACTCCATTTTTCCCAAAGATCCTTTCTACCTCGAATCAAATCGGCCCTTAAAAAACCTTGTATCACCATCTGATAGCTTTCTTGACCTCTTCGACCCCATAACTCAGTTTATCTGACATCTTTTTACCTATCTTATATCTTTGATCAGTTTCATCCCTCACAACCAAAAAACCAAAACCAAAAAACCTACTTCATAACTAGCCTAAAATCATAACACAATAAGCAAACACACAGATATCCCTTAAACAAATAGAGAGAGCCCTCTCTGAGTCCAGGAAGGCTAGTTCCTTGGGCTCCAAATATTGGTTTGATGTTACACTGTCATTTCTCTTGCCAATCAACAAAATCACGGGACCCTAACAACAAGCACACAACCTTCCACAGGTATTGGATTTGAGTGCAGAACTATCACTGAGTGAATGAAGAGGCGTGGATTTTAGTGAACAATCCGCAGTTTAGCTTTGTGAAAACGATATGTTTGAGGGTGTGAAGAAGTAGCATATGTGTGAAACGTGTCAAACAATGGGACTTCAAGACTTGATCAGGTGCGTATTCAATATGTATATATCGAATGTTGCATGTAGATATTGCAGAGCTTTGAAAGGAGCTGTATGATGAAGGTTGCAGCAGTCTGAAAAAAAAAATTGTAACTACTTAACGCAGTCTTAACAACACTGTGCCCGTGGATTGGGTTTCCTACGTTGTTTCTCAGGAAATTTTCTTAATGAGTTTGGGCTTAACCATGGATCAAGCTGCAGGATTGCTGTAGGTTTGATGTGCGTAAAGGACGGGAAGATTGAACCAGTTCTGTGTTCTACGTGTTAAAAATTTAATAAATGGTTGCAACGATTGCACAGAGAGAGCCAGCGAGCCAGTGTAAGATCCAGCTAGCGTGAGAGCCAGCCAACTAGTGAAACCAGCGTGGAGGTAATACATTTAAAAAAAGAACCAACGTTGAACAAAGAGTATTTTATTTTTTAAAGGTGTGCTTTGTAGTGTTCTTTTACATTTAAAAAAGGAAGAGATTCGTTCAATTTTTGAAGTGACTCCATCAACATGAATTCATTTTTTTATTCACTTTATTAAAGGGACTCCCTTAAAAAATTTTAAATGGTAGTTTCAAAGAAATTAAAAAGGGAAGATAAATTAGGGTATTTTAAAGTGAATTCATAAATGTTTTAAATGAAACTTTAAAGAGATACTTAATAGAGTCATGAGAGAGAATAAGTGGAGACATGCTTATAGTGTTTTTTAAGTGAATAGTGGATAATGTTAAGAGAGAAGTAGTGGAAAAGAGAATTATTGCACTTTGCATATTTTTGGGTTCAAGAATTTGTAACAAAAATTGGAGAGATAAGGAGTATTTGTAATTATTTTTTGGAGTGATGAGTTGTCTTTTGTAATTTGGAGAGATAAGGAGTGTTTCCATTTGTATTTGGAGTGATAAGGGAAAGCCATTGTTGTAATTCAAAGTATTTTTTTACTTTGAGAGAGATCGTGTCACTATCCATTCAGATTTTGAAGACAAATTGCTTTCAAGGGTTGTGAGCTTGGCATATTCATTACTTGAAGGTGGAGATTTCTTATGTACTCAATATTTAATAAAGATATCATTTTTTGGTGTTGATGTGTCCTAGATCCGCCCAAAATTGAATAAGGGGATCTTAGGTACACCATGTGTGTTTGAGATGGCGCATGTTTTTTATGGCTTCATGTTGTTGTTTTCGATTTGTGTCTAGTTGTGACACATAAATAATTTCATTGCATACATAAAGTTCAATATCAGCAAGCACAACACATGTAACTTAATAGCTGCAAGATCAACACATGCATCTGCACAACTACAACATATAATCGAAGATTGTCTACATCAACATTATACATCAAACAACAAATTATCTTATTCAAGTTAATGCATTTCAAAGCAAAGTCTACATCAGCGTTCTTGCAAATCCATTTCAAAACTTGTAATCAAATTCATTGTTTTATGTGAATCATTAAAAATTCATTGTTAATGAATTTTTAAGAGGACAAGGGAATTCATTGTTTTAAGTGAATCATTAAAATCATTGTATGCTTTCTTGGGTGCATTGTCGACAGTGTTCAACACCCTTCCTTTACACAAAATCAAGTGAGTGCATGAGTTTTTAAATCAAACAAGCAACAAGTTCACATCTCCTGCAAGCGAGCGTGATTATTCATTGAAGCAATTTACATCAATTCAGTACAAAGATCAAACCATCAAGTGAGCCAGAGTGAAGTTCATTGCAGCAACCATCAAAGCAACCAAACAAGTTAAAACAATCAAGCAAGTTGAGATCGACATCAAGCGAGCGTGGCTATTCATTCAAGTGAGCGTGAAGTCATCAAGTAAGTCAAGTGAGCACTTAAAAAAATGCGATCATCATCAAGCGAGCATGAATTTCAGATTTTAAGCGAGAATATTCTACAACTCTAGCAAGTGTTCCAAGCAAGTGCAATAAGCAACCAATCAAGTGAGCATGCCATTCAAGTCACATCCAAGCGAGCCTGTCATTCAAGTGAAACAGTTCAAAGTATGACATCTACAACAAAAGATCCTGATTTCAATTGAGCAAGTTCATATGGCACAACATATTCAGTTGTTAAACATTCTTCATAGTTTGATCATCTCCAGTGACGATGACATGGTGCACATCAGCAAAGACACTCTTGCTGATCTTTCACGACATCTACAACAAACACATGACACCATTGAGTTTCTTCAACTCAATTCGCCACTTCAAAGGATTGAATTGCAAGAAAAGAATGTTAATTTCAAGTCTTTGAACCATCCAGATGATAATTCATTCATCCAAACAACTTCAAGTGTCGAAGTTGTTCCAGTTCCAATTTCTTCCAAGCCCATCATCAAGCCATAGGAAGAAATTCAAAATAACAAGAATCGACATGGCTTAGGATATGTCAATGATGACACCAGCTTGATTATCCTAGATTATTCCAAGCCAATTAAGTTCAATGCCGAATTTCTTGCACAAGTAACCTCAGCAAGTTCTAAGAAAGTTGCAGACAACCAGCATTGTACGCAACCCAAAGTTGCAGACAAACAGAATTGCACGCAACCTGAAGTTGAAGTCCAACCGAAATGTTCTGATTTTCAAAGAACCGGTCATATGGAAGATTAGTGTTTTGATCTCCATCATTGTCACCATTGTGGAAAACACAATCATTCTTCATAAAAATGTCGCAACCAACAAAAATCAACCAGATTGAAGGTACATTATGAGTGGATTTACCCTTGGAAATGGTCATCCAAAGTCAAACGATTGTCTCGGTTCTACAATCAAATCCAATCACATATAGTGCAGCCAACAGTGAAAAGATGATGGTACTCTCATGTAGTTGAACGGGGGAGTAAACCAGTGTAAAACTCCTACACCTAAAGGGGGGGAGTTCAGGAAACTTTCCAGAGAAGTGTCTCTCCTTTCAGTTGACAAAGGGGGGAAAATTTCAATGAAATTGACAGTGGTTGTCAGACTGAAAGTCTTGACAAAACTAGCAAAAGCAGCCAGTGGGCATCTTCAACAGCGAGTGGGCATCAAGAAATTTTCAAGTGTGCATCAACAAATTTGCCAGTGGGCATCAACAAATTTGCCAGTGGGCAGTCAACATCAAAATCAACAGTGAGTTTTTTTTGACATCATCATCCAATGGGCTTTGATGCTAATTTCATGCAAAGGATAGATGGATCCTTTTGCAA
Source organism: Pinus albicaulis (assembly GCA_034641835.2). Taxonomy (NCBI): domain Eukaryota; kingdom Viridiplantae; phylum Streptophyta; class Pinopsida; order Pinales; family Pinaceae; genus Pinus; species Pinus albicaulis. The sequence goes on from CM076583.1 coordinate 76,255,302, forward strand.
CTTGGCACTTGATGGAGTTGTCAAACAACATTCATAGATGAATCAGACACATAGCTGACTCATGGTCTCTTGAGATTGAAGATTTTTTTAGCATCAACTTGAGAACTTGGAAGATGGTTCCTCGTTCTTATTTTGGATTTATCCTTGAAGGGGGGAATGTTAGCCTCTTTCATAAAAGAAATTATAAATCCAAAAATACATAAATTAAATAATGTAAAGTTAGGATAAATATATTTATTAAATTAGAATATTTAATAAATATTAGAGATGCTTAGAAATAGTATTTTGTTAGTAAAAATAGGACTCTAGAATAGTGTCATTTCTTAGGCTCTAAAGTAGGAATAAAGTTAGTAGAATGGTTAGAAGGTCATTTATTGTAAATGGACACTTTTTGATTTTCCAAGTGATCCATAACTAGATTAAGTTAGAACATAGAGCTTATAAATAGGTTAGTTTCCTAATTTCATTGTAATGTGTGAGAGTGAGTGTTTACGTTTGTAAACTCCTGCAATTTGTTATGTAATATTTTTCCATGATCGATAAAGCTATGTGTCTGAGGACACTTCTAAATCTACAATGACTTTTAATAGATTCTAAACCCTCTTTCACACTTCTAAGCCTTTCCTTATGTGCTTCAGGCTTCCCTTGACACCTTTAACCCCTTTTCTTCTCCAGACTACAATCAATACTTTTTTCAATTAGAATTAAGACATGGATAGCTTAACTGCATGGATAGAAGCATGGTAGATAGAGCATAAGATAAATATGGTATGTTTAGCTGATTGGCCAAGTTAATTGTGGTTTAAACTAGTTTTTTTTTCTTCCATTTCTTTTCAGTAAGTTAAATTAGTTTCCTTTCATGTCATTTATTTTCAGCAATTTAGTTTAGTTTCCTTTCTGTCATTTCCTTTCTACAATTTATTTTAGTTTCATTGACGTGTGACAAACTTCACAAAGAAACCTTAGAAGTAGCACCCTTTCGTATAGTGGAAGAGGATGACATGAGTAGAATGAACATGTTGTATGAATCTATTGTATAATGAGTCACCTCCAAGTTTGTACGAACCCCGGGTTGATAAAGTAAAGTATGACAGCCCCTAGGAGTTGCAACAGTCTTGGTGCAATACCAGGGTTCACCACTTTTTGGCGTCGTTGCTAGGGAGGTGTCTAGTAGATGCTTTGATTATATTTTAGAATTATTTTCTCATTTCCTTTTTCATGGTGTTTCTGAAATATTGAAAAATACAAAAAAAAATTGATTTCCATGCCTAATAGGAGTAGGGATACTCAGAGAATTTTAAAAAATACTTCTCCAATACCAACCCCCCCCCCCCCCACTTGACCATGTGGTGTAATAAGAACCACATCACCATACACTTTTGAAGGTAGAAGATATGGATGGATATGATGAAAATGAGGAAGATCTTATTGGGTTTCCCATTCAAGATAGGACATCAGTGTACATATGAAGAACATCCCTCCATCTTTCCTTCCCAAATTCCATGGTATGAACACAAAGGATCCAGAAACATTTTTCTTTGAATTTGAGATACTTTGTAGATCTTATGGCTACTTATCACACACTCAAAAACTAAGATTTTTTCCTGCAACATTGAAGGATAAAGCTCTTAAATGGTTCATGATTCTAGGTACTAATTCAATAAGCTCATGAATGATATGCAAAATATATTTCTAGGAAAATATAAAAACCATGATCTTAAAGAATAAATTTTTAGAATGAATCAAAAAGAGGATGAGAGCCTTGAGGATCTCATAGATAAGTGCATGTTTAATGTTAAGAGGGAAAAATTGCATCATTTAGGATTTGACACACTAAAAACCCTCTTACTTAGAACAATTAGGGACGAGTGGATTGATATCTTTAATCTCATGAGTAGAGGAGATGTATATCAATTGTCATTTGAAGAAATTTGTGAAACGGTCAATCACATATCAAGACGAAGGGAAAGAGTAAGTAAATCTACCTCAACATTGGTAAGGCAAGATGAAATTGGAAATTTTCTTGACAACTTTAAAACAAAAATTCTTAGCAATCTAAGTGAACAATTAGAAATGTTAAGAATGAAAAATGAGAAAAAAGAAGATGCTAATATCTTTGTTATCCATGCAGAATCATATGCTACTAAATGTTGTCCATCATTCCCCAGGTTTAAAGAATTTTACCAGGAATACAATGGAGCAAGGCAATCACGAAAGAAGTTATGTTATGTAGCTCCAAAGAGACCCTGGTAGCCTAGTCAACTTGATATGATGCAAGGGCCTACTTCAAAATTTCAATCTTATTCACATCCATCTCAAACTAATTGGGACACACTTCCTCATTGGCAACCTTGGCCATCTCAACCCCAAAAACAATCTTGGCAACATGGTTGGCAAGGACCTTAATGAGAAAATCCACAATATCCTCAATATTTCCCTCCATATCCTCCTCACCCAACTCCATGTTATCCCTATCCTACACCTCCACCACAAATATAGCCTCAACCACATCCATCTCATATATCCACCCCCACTCAACTAACTGTACCACCATTTCCAAACCCATGCAATGAAGTATCTCAACTCAGTTACAATGTTGAGGTACAACACTTCCAAACATCTCCTCTTGATCTAGATAGTGTTCATCTTAGTTCAAGAAAAGTATTGCAAAGAAGATATTTTCTTAATGTCATTGAAGGACAACATCAAGAAGAAGAAGATCCAAATGAGGAGATCAAAATATCAAGGGTTGCACCTGATGAAGAGCCGACATCATAATCATATGTTGAGAAAGTTTTCTCGTGTTTAACAACATTTCCTCCATGTGTTCAAGAGAAAATTTGGAAAAAAGAGGAAGATTTGAATTTCATAATAGAAGAGGACATCCAAGGTGATCCAACTCAGCAAGTGGACCAGGGGAATCACAAATATATTGACATATGGTTCCAAAAAATCGTTAAGCTGTAGCAACATGCTCTTCTCCAACAATACTTGATGCAATACAAATCAAAACAATTCATCTCTCATATTCAGGTACACGTCAAAGCATGTATTCCAAGTGTGCACATGATTTTTTCTGTCATCTTGATGTGTACATGGATCCATTGGAAGTATTCCTATACTTGAAAAAGGTTTTGTTTTTCCAAGTAGAGTAGGAAAGTGAAAAAGGAAAAAAAAAGGGAAAGAATAAAATCTCAGGTGAAAACCTCTTTCGAGGCATTTGAGATTGGCTCATTGATTTAAAGCCTCCATGAGGTGGTCATTGGGTTGAAAAAAAGAAGAGAAAAATAAATTATCCTAGGTGAAAGCCTCCTTTGAGGTGCCTAGGTAGACCTACCAATTGAAAACCTCATTAAGGCAGCTAGTAGGCCCTAAAAAAAAAAAGCATTTCTCCATGTATCTCTCTCTAATGATTACATGTTCTCTCCAACCTTTTCAAGCAGAAAATAGCGAGTTGGCACAAAAAGAAAATTTGGTCAACACTTTAGTCAAAGGTATTCAAACTTGGACTTCCTCCTCATGTGCTCAGATGCTCCAAAAGGACCTCAAGCAGATTGACACATGAAACTTCAGTAGGAGCTTCAACAGCAGCTTCAATATCACATGTAAAAACAAATCAATGGTAAGGCTCAGGTATGCAATCATCTAACCCTTTCTTCGAATCTATTTTAGCTTAAGAAAACGTTAAAAAGTGTGGGAAGGAAAGTTTTTTTATACAGCCAAAATCAGTAGTAGAACAACCTCAGCCTTATGTAGCGACTAGCTTCACTTTTTCCACCAAGAAGAGGAACAAGACAAAAGTAAAAAGGTCTTGAGAAAGTGGGTAGTAAGAAATTCATTGTAATGGAAGACAAGGAGTGCCAAGGGGTAACCAAGGGTGAACTCAATTCACAGAAAAATAACTGTGAGTTTATTCTGCATGTAATTATAAATAAATAAATATATAAATAAGAAAAAATAAAATAAAAGGTGGATCCACCACCTCTTGTCATGCGAAACATATTTTCTTAAGGCATCTAAAGACCTCCATGCAGAACCCACAAGAAGAAATGCAAGAATAATAGAAAGAAGATTAGCATGAGGAGAAGCACATGAGCCAATAAACAGGAAACGAAATAAGCCAGCATGCAGGAAGAACCAAAAGGCGGGGAGGATGGATAGGTTGCTCATAGGATGAGCAACAGTTTCAGTAGGGGGTGATGATGGGCCTCTAAATTAGACATAAAATAAGGCCCATATAACCTTTCTTATGCCCATATACCTTCCTTATGCACATGAAAAGATATATTAAATCTCTCCTTCTACACTTAATAATGTTTTCTTATGCTTTAATATGTTCTTAGGAAGGTTTAAAGGTAATTTTGTATTTCTGCTAATATTGGTTATTTTTGTAGAATATTGTGAGAATATTGGGCAGATTATGCAAATTTGGAGAAGGATATAATTTAAGGAATTTCTACTTGCCAATGGAAGATCAATATTGAAGAATAAATTATCATAATATCAGGAAATTATTGAGAAATCTTGGAGAGATTCAAGGGGGTTTTCCACCCTCTTTAACTATCAAAGGTAGGCAACACTGTTACCGATGAAATAGGTAACCTGACCTCAAAACGGGAACTCTAGCCCAAAAAGACTCAAAAAACATGAAAAAACACCCCCAAAACAAAAAAAGTGTATTCCAGAATGCACTTGCTTTTTTTTTAAGGTCAAATTTCAACATTTTATAAAATTATGCTAAAAACAAAATTGTTTCTTGAAAAAAAGATTAAAAAAACACCCTCAAAACAAAACCAATTGAAATTGGAATAACCAAAAAAAAATTGTCATATTTTTGACATTTTTAAAAATAGAAATAACATTTTTTAATTTTTAAAATTCAAACATTAAAAAAAAACCTAAAATTTAAGAAAAAAAAATAAATTTAAAAAATAAAAACATTTTAAAGCTTAAAATTTAAAAATATATAGGAATAAAAAATAAAAATAAAAACAAAATAAAAATTTTAATTCAAACATTAAAAAAAAACCTAAAATTTAAGAAAAAATTAAAAATTAAAAAATTAAAAAAATTTAAAGATTAAAATTTCAAAATATATAGAAATAAAAAAATAAAAATAAAAACAAAATAAAAATATTAAATTAAAAAGAAAAACAAGTTAAAAAAAGAAAGAAATTATAAAAAATAAAATATAGAAATTAAATTTAAAACAGAAAAATGAAATGTTTATTAAATTAAAAAAAATAAAAAATTAAATTTAAAGAAATATATTAAATTTGAATAAATTTAAAACTTTAAAAAAAAAATTAAAAAAAAAAACATTATTGAAATTAAAAGTAAAAGAATCAAAAATTAATTTAAAAAAAAAATACAATAAAAATATTAAATTTAAAGAAATATATATAAAAAAACAAATAGAATTTAAAAAATATATTAAATTTAAATTATAAAAAATAAAATATATATATATATATATATATATATATATATATATATATATGAACTTAAATTAAAAATATATATATTAGATTTTATTAAATTAAAAAAAATATTAAATTTTAATAAATAAATGAATAAACAAATAAATTTTGAAATAAAAATTAAATTTTAAATATAAAGAAACAAAAAAAATATTGTTAAAATAAAAAGTTAAAAAACTTTAAAAATCAATTAAAATTGAAAAAATTAAATTAAATAAAAAATAAAATAAAAAACAAATTAATTTGAAAATATTAAGTTTAACTTAAAAAAAATCTAATTTTAAATACTCAGTTTTAATTGAAATAAAAAAATATATATAAATTTTATGTAAATAAAAAAATAATAATAAAAAATAAATAAATTAAAAAAATATATTAAATTCAAATAAATAAATTAAAAAAATACAAAATTTACTAAATTTTAAAAAATTAAATGAAAAAACTAAACATAAAATTTAATAATAATAAAAAAATATGAAAAAATTAAAAAAAATCAATTAAATAAAAAAAAATACAAAATTTAATAAAAATTATTAACAAAATTTAAGAAAAAAAAATTAAAAACAAAAAATGAATTAAAAAAAAAAATTAAATTAAATTACATTTTTTGAATTAAAAAAAAATTAAAAAAGAAAAATATTAAAAATTAAAAAAAGAAAAAAGAAAAAACAATTTTTTTATTGTGGTGGCGCCGCCAATCGGCCTCCTGCCTAGGTGACGGCGGAGGCCGGCCGCTAGGCGGGAGGCCGATTCCGGGAATCGCCCTCCCGCGGCGGGAGGCCGATTCCCGGAATCAGCCTCCTGCCGTGGGAGGACGATTCCCAGAATCGGCCTGAGGACGCGGGAGGGCGATTCCCGGAATCGATCTCAAGGCAATTCCCAGAATTGGCCTCCCGCGGCGGGAGGGTGATTCCCAGAACGCCGGGAGGGCGATTCCCGGAATTGGCCTGAGGGCGATTCCCAGAATCGGCCTCTCGCCGCGGGAGGGTGATTCCCGGAATCGGCCTCTTGCCGTGGGAGGGCAACTCCCGGAATCAGCCTCCCGCGGCGGGAAGGCCATTCCCGGAATCAAAAACTTCTTTTATTTTTTTATTTTTTTTAATTTTTAATATTTTTTTTAATTTGATTTTTTTTTTCTTTTTTAAATTCAAAAAATTAATTTTTTTTTTTTTTTTAAATTCAATTTTTTAATTTTTTTAATTTTTATTTTTAATTTTTTAATTTTTATTTTTATTTTTTATTTTGTTTTTAAATTTAATATTTTAGATTAATTATTTTTTAAAATTTAAAATTTATTCATTAAATTTATTAAATTTTAATTTAATATATATATATATATTTTAAATCTTTTAGTTTATTTGGCTTTTCATTTTTAAAATTTATAAATTGTTTCATTTAAAAAAAACAGCAAATTTATGGATTTTTTTTTTAATTATTTGCACGTGGTTTTTTTCATTTTTTTTGTTTTTTAATGATAGGTTTTTTTATTATAATTCTTTTATTTTAATTTTCTGTTTCAATTTTAAATTTTGTTTTTTTTTAATTTGTTTTTTTTGTTAATTTTAAAATTTGTATTTTTGTTTTCTTATTATTATTATTATTTTTTAATTTAATTTTTTCTTTTTTGTATTTTATTTTTTTTATCTAAATTTTAATTTTGTAATTTAAATTATTTTTAAATTTTCTATTTAATTTTTTTTTTAATTATATGGATTTGTTTAATAACTTAGAAAAAAATGTTTTTGATGTTTTTATTTTTATTTTTTTTTGTTAATTTTTGTTTTTTTTCTTTAAATTATGTGTTTTTTTTTCCAATTTTGTCATTTCTTTTGATATAATTTTATTTTATTTTATTTTATTTTATTTAATTTTTTTTTACGAGTTAATTTTGTTTTTTTTTACATTTTTATTGGTTTTTTTATATTGTTTTTATATATATATTTTTTATCTAAGTTTTGTGTTTTATTACCAACATGAAAATCACCACTCTAAAAAAAAAGGTTGATGCTGCATCAATACGTTTCAAAATTAGCATGAAAATCACCGCTCTAAAAAAAAAAAAAGTTGATGCTGCATCAATACGTTTCAAAATTAGCATGAAAATCACTAACATTTTAAAACAAATATTCATACTTCATAAATAAAAATATTAGAGTGTCAAAAATGTGCTAAAAAAAAAAGAGGTGATACTACATCACTTTTCAAAATCGGGTGCTTTTTATGCTACCAAAAAGAAGTAAGTAACAGTGTGGTTACCTATTTCATCGGTAACATTGTTAGGCAAGAAAATTGAAGACGAAGTGCACTCAATCTATGGTTTGCTTGGAGTCAAAGTGGACTCAATCACTATTTTCTAGGGAGCTCTTGGTAGTTTCCCTTGAGGATAAATAAATATGATCAAGACCTAATCAGGGGGGATTTTGGTCCAATCGATTCCATTTTCCATTCCATACCATGCCATTATTTTCCATTATGTTAGGATTTTTATGTTTAAGACCTTCCAGATGTAATAAGATTGTATTTTTTGTAATGAAATCAGTAGTCATATATTATTTTACAGATCTAGTTTGAGAGAGCAAGGCTCGTGGGTTAGGGTCCAACCCATGTTCCTCAGATTCTCTGTTTTTATCATTCTTTCCTTTCTATCATTTAGCTAGATTGTTCATGTCATTTAGTTAGTTCTGCTTCTGATAGTTCATTGATGTTTAGTTTTTTCTTTCAGTGTGCTGCTGTAGTTTTTCATTTTCTTATGAGAGTAATAGAATAGAGGAAAACTCCAAAATCTGTGGATCGATCCTTCCCCTCTCATCTCTTTCCATCGATTTCGATGAGGGTATACCTTCCCACAGGCCAAAAATTACTTTTTGTTCATTGTTTTTGAGTTTAGGGAAGAAATTTCATTACCATTCCGAGTCTTTCTTTCACTGTATTATCGTGCATTCATCTATTTTTTGTGCATGAATCAGCAAGGTTGTTTGCAACGATAAGCATCAAAAGTTCCAGAGAATTTCATTAAGTCGGTTCGCTTCATTTTCCAAGTCCTCTCCATCTCTATGTCATGCTTCTGAACCTTTCTATTGTGCCTCCATTTCCCTCCATTTTCTTTTCTTATCAGTTTCCACACCATTTTTATTCACAAAAACCATTAAAGGTTGACCTCTGCCTTTCCTCCTAGAAATTCCTGCTATCACATTTTGCATCTCGCAGGATCCTCCATCTCCTTCCTTTGTCGTTCATCAGAATCTCTGTAGTTTTCCCTTTCACCTTACCTTTACCGATCATTACGAAATTATTCAAAGAACCCTTTAGAAATCGACCTTTCCCTTCTCCCTTTAAGACTTACCGCAAATCGCAATCGCATTTCCCATTTGGTCCTTATTAACACTTATGACTCCTGTCCACCGATTGTGATATTATTAAAGCACCCTGCCAACGGCCCACCACCCCTTCATCCCGTCGCATTTCGCATTTCGCTCCCGCTCCCAAACAACACTTCCACTTCCCCACCAACATTGCGATATTTCGATATTGCGATATTGCGATATCGCATATCAAATATCTCATTTCCACCCTCCTCTTACAAATCCATCGTCACACTTCTAAAAGCCTCCCTCTCCAAAGCATTATTGCGATATAATGAGTTTTAATAAAGTCTAAACCCTCTTCCACACTTCTAAGAGTTGCCTTATGTGCTTTAGCCTTCCCTTGACACCTTTAACCGCTTTTCTTCTTCGGACTACAATCAATAATATTTTAATTAGAACTAAGACATGGATAGCTTAGCTGCATGGATAGAAGCATGGTAGATAGAGCATAAGATAAATAGGGTGTGATTAGCCGATTGGCCAAGTTAAGTTTGGTTTAAATTAGTTTCTTTTCTGCCATTTATTTTCAACAAGTTAAATTAGTTTCCTTTCCTATCATTTCTTTTTAGAATTTTATTTTAGTTTCCCTTCTGTCATTTCCTTTTTGCAATTTATTTTAGTTTCATTTAGATGTGACATACTTCACTAAGAAACCCTAGAAGTATCACCCTTTTGTAGAGTAGAAGAGGATGACATGATGTAATATTCCTAACTTAGCATACCGCTAAGGGAATATTAAAATTTTGTTTTGCTCTTGGATAAAGGAATAAAATGGGTAGGGAGACCCATAAATCTCTTTAGTAGTAATAGATGTTGGCATTTCTGGTATCCTAATATATTGAATTGATTGTCCTTGATGGCAACTCTCAGAAAACCATCAGCAATTTTATACAAGAAGAATATACGACTGAATGTGAATTGAACGAAGATCTGTATTTTATGGGAAATTCGATGTAAATAAGGACGAGTTAAATCATTTGTGAAGCTTTTCTTGAATAAATTCGGTGTATGTATGCATCCTGATGGTGGATAAAGGAAATATTGTGTATGATTGAGTTCTGGTGATACTCTGATGGGTGGAGAATACCGAGAGTATTTGGGTATTGATTGGTTCAATTCTCGTGCAGAATGCCCTGAAACTCTGTGTGAAGTCCTATTGGGAGAGTGAGCCACGAACATGCTCTGTGTGTGCAGGGCACATAAGCTCTATCGGTCAAAGTAATAGTGCGTTCCGCATGTGTTAGACAATACAAAGAAAGGTGTCCCTGTTGAATGCAAAAGAACCGAGTCGAATAGTCCATAAGGATTTCATCGGAGCTGTAAAACATTTTTATGGTTATATGAACTGATAACGCGAAGGAAGAACAATTAAAACAAAGTTATGCTTTCGTGGAGAAACGTAGCAATGACGGAATAAAGACGGACGAAACCTTGAGCGAAGGAGAGGAAACACGAGCAGAATAAACAGTGAAGGGGGTTTCTGGTTTTCATCGCATCGCTCTCGATGGGCAAGCGATATTCAAGAGGTTGGGAGCGATTCCATAGAACGAGCGACACGCATCCCTGAGCGCATTTACAAAACTGCCATCACTGCGCACCATCGCACGTTAACGTTCGACCAAGGATGCCGCGCGATATTGTTGAGCACCATCGATCTAGAGGGAAGCCATCGGACGGTGGTCGTATGAGGAAGATGCGTGAAGGTTAACCAAAGTACGGCGGCCATCGCGTGTCTTCGCCAAGCGATATCCGTCCGATCAAATGAGGCGGCGCGACGCAATAACAACTGTCGAATGGAGACGACCATTAACGTTGGGGCCCATACGCATGTATTGAGGTTTGTGGGTTTAAGCCAAAGTATTATGTCGTGTATTAAGGGTGTGGGACCCGATTTCCCTTCAAATTATTGGTTCAATATACGTTGTTGTGTTATGCCGAGATCTTCACCCGATGTGGAAGACAGTTGTGACCAACTCAGCGTCTTGCGTCACTACGGAGGCTCTCGAGGTACGGATGAAAATTTTGGCTGGTGTTCCCACACTCAATCTCTACCATTCATCTCTATTTTCCCCGCAGTCAACTCGGTCAATTGCAAAGGCACTTGTCTCGATATCCGATGCGCTAGTTGTGTCCACGGTTGGGTATTTTGATAGGATCTTTAATTATCAGCGCAGATCCCCAAGTCGAAGATTAGATATTATTGAAGGGCCCGAAAGGTTATATAGATATATATTACTGCTGGGTTTTTATATAAGTCAGCGGCACGTTAATGTTTGTAACAACTAAAGGGGGAATTGGATTAATATCTCAATCTCAGATTGAGATTTTAAAAAGCCTTAGATTAATTAATTGCTAGATCAAGAAAATAAAACAATGAAAAGATGTTTGGGGCTTGGGTAGACCCCGCTGGATTGCCTATTTTGATCCCATCCAGGAATACCATTAGCGATTGAATGGTTTTGACTCATGGTATTGATAAAGGCTAAACTATATAAGGAGAAGAGGATCATAATACAGGGTGTGCATGTGGAACCAGGAAGGGGTGTTAATAAATAAATCTCTTTAATAGATATCTGCCTATATGATGCACATATGGATATGATCTAGAAATGATGAATCTCTACGATGATCGGAAAAAGAAATGATGAAGACCTGACGGAAGTCTGATGAAGAAATTGAATAAATCTGGTGGATCTGAGGGTTGAAGCCTTCTGTATGAAAGTGGAAGTATCCTGCCAGTAGAAGCTGGTGTTAAAATCAGGGGGTTGGATCTCCCTTCCAGTAGTGGCTGGAGAACAAGAGAAGGTTGTAGCCTTTCTGCAGGTGGGTGCCTGCGTGCTGGTATGAGTTTGCGCCAGTACAAAATTATAAGAAGTTTTCTTTATAATATTAAATATTGAAGACAGAGATGATAGCAGCGGTGGTTTTCTCCCGAATTGGGTTTCCACCTTAAATACTGGTGTTCATGTGTGTTGCTTATTTGTGATGGTTTATTCTGTTATTACTGCACATGCTTACTGCTTACTAAACATCTGATGAATGAATGATGCAATGATCTAAGTAAAGAATTAAACGTATAATAAGATCTCTGGACATATGCAAGTTTTCTTAAGGATATCCACATTAATATGCGAGTTGGGTTCAGTAAAGTAACGTATGGGTTTAAGAGAAACAAAAATAAAAGTTTTCAGTTAGCTCTAAATACTGATTCAGCCCCCCCTCTCAGTATTTTTCCCAACAATAGAATCCCTCTTAAATAGGAAAGGGATCATATTCAAGCTAGATAAAACACCTTCATGTGTGAACAAGAGCCTCATGCATGTGGACAAATTCAAAGTTTGACCAAGTCAACTGAGCCAATATGGAGGGTGTGAAACACTAATGAAGATAACCCAGTGGGAATATAGATCTAATTAGATAGTTGAAATAAAGCCACCTTATGTGTGGAAGGAGACATTGCATTGAGATCCAATCAAGATTGACCAAGTCCATCAACGCTGTTAGGGAGGAGTGGTATTGATGAAGGGACAATGCAATTTTGGAGGGAGATTCATTGCATGAAATGGGAACCCTAATGAGGGGGACCAAAGGTGAGAAGGCTCACATTGTTTATAAGGAGGAGGATGGTAGCCATATGAGGTTAGCTTATGAATATTATTTTTTGATTGTATGGTTTGTTTAGACATACTTCTTTCTCTAGTTGTTTAGCTGAGATAGAGTGCTGCTTAGCACAAGGTCTTCCTGTTTAGGAATTCCTTCTCTTCCATGGAGTAGCTCTTGGAGGAGCCTTGCACCATATTTTCCACTATCTTGTTTTAGGCCAAGCTTTACCTTCCTTTTAAAACGCATATCCCGTTGTGGGTTTGACTGTTTCAGAAATTTGCAGCAAGTGGAGGCTAGGTCTTCAGATCTAGGCCATCTCAATACTTATTTTTAGTGGAGGATTCTTCTAATCCATTGGGAGGAAATTATTGAAGGTTGTGAGCTATATTTCCATATCTTGGCTATAGGCCAACATAATTTTATTCCCTATAGTGTAGAGAGAGTCCAGATATGCGTTATTTTTGAAGGAGTTGTTGCAGGGTGATTCAGTGCACCATTTGGAGAGATGATTTGCTGAGTGTTGGGGATCTGCCCTTCACTTTGGAGATTTGTTGGAGCAAGTAATTTATCTTGTTATATCATATCATATTCACTTTCCAGATCTAAATATTTCCATAGGACTGCAGTCTTAAAACTCAGATCTACATTTTGTACATGGTGTATTGCTGAAAACCCCAAGGGGAATTGATAAAGGAGCTTGTATAGTGCATGGATCTGCTATAGATATAAATTTTTTTCCACATAATTGCTATAGATCTGATTTATAACCTACTTCTATTGCAGAGGTGATAAAATAATTCTTTCATGGTATTCCAACTTTCATATAGGGTTGTAGTCTCTATTTTTGCATGATTTTCAGCTATTTATGGCATGGGAGGCCTGTTTAACTATGCAATAGTGATTTGTTTTTGAATTCATTTCATATCTAGTTGCTATAACATCATATCTAAGGGATCCATGAGCTTAATTTACATTTCATTGCACATACTTTTGAAAAATGCGTTATTTTAGCATGCATTGCTGATCAGTCCCATTTTGGGATATTACAGTGGTATCAAAGCAAGATCTTTGGCTCAGCCTGTGGACTACAAGACAAAGAACAGAATGATGGAAAGGATGAGGTTACTCTCATCTCTTTTCAGATCTAAGGAGGACCTCACTAAGGAGGTCAAGCAAAGAAGAAGTGAAGCCAACTTAGGATTTCAAGATGAGGAAGGTCCAAGTACTTCCTATCAGCAAAAAGAAGATCTGGTGTTGCATATAGCTCCAAAGAAACATTCTATGGCCTTTCCTTTTGAAGATAAGAGGCATAGAAGTAAATAATACTTAGATCATAGGATTCTAAGTGAATATCTTGCAAAATATAGGTCTCAACCTAGAGCTATCAAGAAGAATCTGACTCTCCCAGAGTTTATTTGGGTCAAAGAAGAAAGGAGACCTTGCAACAATACAAGAATGAAGGGCAATAGATTTTTATTGTCTACCTTTGATAGGTCATCCTCATGCACAACAAAGGCTTGGGGAAAGAAGTTGGATGCATTTTTTCTGCTACATCCAGTAGTAGAAAAGGAAGCTGTTGAGATTGCAGCGCTGCACCTTCAAGGTGAAGCACAAAATTGGTGGTCCAACCATTTGAGTCATGTGAAAGTCACTGCATATGCAGACTTTTCTCAAAGGTTGATCAAGAATTTTAACAAGAAGAGTTCAGAAGGTAAGAAGCCTTCACCACCATTTACTGCAGGAGCACTTGCTTCAGGAGGAAGACCACTTGCACCTTTGCAATATGATCTTGATCTCTTGGCATCTAGAGTCCCATGCACCATTCTAGAGATGCATGAAGAATAAGAGACTTGTGCCAGCGCTGATGAAGCTATAGAAGAGAAACCATCATCATCGGTATTTGGGGAAGCCATCACACTAGAAGGAGGAACCCTTGTAGCAGTACAAGATGTTCCTAAGTTGTACCAAGGTATGCACATGTTTTCATTTCCTGTTATTTCAATGCAACATATGGAGGATGATGGGAATGTACCATTTCATAACCAAGGGTCAAAATATATCTCTGATTTGGAGCATCAAACCTCCACTATGCTAAGCAGCCTTGATTCATTCAAGGAAGGGGCAAATAGTCATCCTAATGTATCATTGATGAGTTTCACACAACCCTTGAGATTGGAATGTAGTTTCTTGGAGGATGGGATGAGTATTGTCTTGAACACTACATTGCAAAACTATGTGTTCAGCATTGGATCTGATCTTGAGGTAACAACTTCACCATCATGGAGATCAACAAAATTGTCATTTAGCAGCAGTGATGAGTTGGGGGCCCAACCATTGTTGGAATATTCCAATGACCTTCTCATATGTATAACAAAGATAGAACAGATAGATGATGGAGGACATCTTAGGATGGATAACATCTCTCATGTTTGTGTTGGATACTTCTTGATGAGCCCTACACATCATGATGGGAGGGTTTTTCCTACCACCTATTTGGATCCTTATGGGATCAACTTGGTCATTGATGAGTGGTCTTCATTTGGAGATCTTCAGAAGATTGCATTTCAAAACCCCATGAAGTGCAAAGACAAAAATCTGATTTGGGAGGTTGGTATTCTCCATTGGAGGAGTGCCACTTTTGGATATGATGATAAACACTCCCCATGGGTTGGATGGGTGATGTTGATAAGAAAAAGGTTGGGAAACCACTTGCAGATCTATGATATTGGACAATAGGATTCAAGACTACGTTGGTTGTTATTGAGAGAGTATGGGTTGATCTTATCCCATACTTTGCATGATGTTGAAAGAGTAGGAGATGGCACTATCATGGTGCAAAGGGGCTACTCTTTAACCTTGGAGAATGGGGAGGTGCTTCCACTTTGGAGAGGATCTCTCACATATAGCAACATTATGTTTGATGGTGACTTTGACATGAGGGTTGTCAAAGGAGGAAGCTATGAGTTGGCAGGAGCCTATTTACATAGGTAAACAATGCTGTCACTTAGGAACTTGGATTGTTTGATGGAGTGTTCCCAGGATCACTTCATATATAATGTACCTAATGATCATGCAGGAGATGAGAGTGATGGAGTAGTGGATGGAGGCATTTATTACCATGATATGATCTTCTTAAATTGGATTTTTGAGTATAAGAAGAGATATCTACATGCAGCACTTGTGGGCTTTCTTTCCATGCACCTTGATGCATACCATTCTTTGCTAGAGGGGTTCACTTGGGAGGGCATCCAACATGATGTATATTAGCATATGGAGAGGTTGGCACAACCACTTCCCTACTCATTTGGAGTGAGGGAGAACTTCTAGATGAGCCATTTCAGCTCAATGACCAAAGTACATGATAGAGGATGTATATTTATGTTTTATGATTTGTACTCCTTTATTTCTTATGATCAACATATTGTACCAAGGAGGGTCCTTCCTTCTTGTATTTTGTATTATGATGTACTTGAGGCCATTTTCAGCATTGATGTTGGCCATTTTATTTGTGGATTGTGGGGGGTGCCACATGATTATTGGTGTGCACCATTGGCACAAAATGTTACTTTCATGATTTCATCTTGTAGGATGATTGTGGCAGAAAACAAGTGGCTCGAAGGACACTTGTTCTACTTTTTATTGAGGTAGGCAAGGGATGCACTGCGCTGGTTCCACATATGGAACTATGATCCACCTCTTGGTTTTCCTTTGGAAACTTTCTTTCATTTTTTTATTCTTCCATATATCGATGATGTTCTCATGTTTATGGGAAGCCTTGTTGGGAGAGTGGCACAAGATTTGGAGGTGCCTGTTGGGAGTATGATGCTCCATACTTCGTATGTTACATGTTTTAGGAGAAACAATGGGCAAACCATGATTTCTACACTACACCTCTTGTCTTCATGTGGGAGGAACCATTTGAAGAGCTTGAGTTTTGGGGGGGAGCATTTCATGGATGATTTGATTGATGGGGTGACTTGGGTCATTCTTGGGGACCATGGTATTTCATCCCAAGAATAGCAGCAACCACATACATATCATAAGCAGAGAGGGAAGCAGCATGGGATGGAAATTTTAGTCCCACATGTTCAACCATGCAGCCCACCTTCTTTGCAGGAGCTTAAGGTGGAGGAGATGTCTCATGAGTTACCATGTTGGGAGGTGACTCACTTATTGTGGATGATAGCTTGGGGATGGAGGGTTAAAATGGGGATGATGATTCCCAATATATTTCTGATTCCATGCCTCAAGAAGGCCTCTAGATCACATATTATTGTTTCCATGTATGCCCTACTTTTTCATGATGAGATCCATTTGGAATTTTTACCAAAGGCAAGATTTTACACATGGGAGGAACAACTTGAGGGCATATTGTTGAAAGGGAATCTTGTTCTTTGGAAGAGAATATCACTTGAGGATGCTACAGGAAGAAGAGGGCAGGCTTTTTATTTCTATTCTTGTAGTTGCTTGAGGACAAGCAACATTTTGGAGGGGAGGACTATAATATTCCTAACTTAGCATATTGTTAAGGGAATATTAAAATTTTGTTTTTTTCTTGGATAGAGGAATAAAATGGGTAGGGAGACCCATAAATATCTTTAGTAGTAATATAATCCCTCTTAAATGGGAAAGAGATCATATTCAAGCTAGATAAAACACCTTCATGTGTGAACAAGAGCCTAATGCATGTGGACAAAGTCATAGTTTGACCAATTCAACTGAGCCAATGTGGAGGTGTGAAACACTAATGAAGATAACCCAGTGGGAATATAGATCTAATTAGACAGTTGGAATAAAGCCACCTTATGTGTGGAAGGAGACATTGCATGGAGATCCAGTCAAGATTGACCAAGTCCATCAGCGCTGTTAGGGGGGAGTGGTATTAATGAAGGGACAATGTTGTTTTGGAAGGAGATTCATTGCATGAAGATGGGAACCCTAATGAGGGGGATCAGAGGTGAGAAGGCTCACTTTGTTTATAAGGAGGAGGAAGGCATCCATATGAGGTTAGCTTATGACTATTATTTTTTGATTGTATGGATTGTTTAGACATATTTATTTCTCTAGTTGTTTATCTAAGATAGAGTGTTGCGTAGCACAAAGTCTTCCTGTTTAGGAATTCCTTCTCTTCCATGGAGTAGCTCTTGGAGGAGCCTTGCACCATATTGTCCACTCTTTGGCTTCGGGCCAAGCTTCACCTTCCTTTGACAACGCAGGTCCTATTGAGGGTTTGAATGTTTCAAAAAGCTATGGCAAGTGGAGGCTAGATCTTCAGATCTAGGACATCTCAATACTTATTTTCAGTGGAGGAATCTTCTAATCCATCGGGAGGAAAATATTGAAGGTTGTGAGCTATATTTACATATATTGGTTATAGGCCAACATCATTTTATTCCCTACAGTGTAGAGAGAGTCTAGATCTGCGTTATTTCTGAAGGAGCTATTGCAGGGTGATTCAGTGCACCATTTGGAGAGATGATTTGCTAAGTGTTGGGGATCTGCCCTTCACTTTGGAGATCTATTGGAGGAGGTCCTTTATCTTGTTATATTAGATCAAATCCACTTTCTAGATCTAAATATTTCCATAGATATGCAGTCTTAAAACTCAGATCTACATTTTGTACATGGTGTATTGTTGAAAACTCCAAGGGGAATTGATAAAGGAGCTTGCATAGTGCATGTCTCTACTGTAGATCTAACTTTTTGTCCACGTACTTGCTCTAGATCTGATGCACAACCTACTGTTTTTTCAAAGGTAATAAAATAAAACTTTCATGGTATTCCAACTTTCATACATGGTTGTAGTCTCTATTTTTGCATGATTTTTAGCTATTTATGGCATGGTAGGCCTGTCTAACTATGAAATAGTGATTTTTTTCTGAATTCCTTTAAGATCTAGTTGCTATAATATCAGATATAAGGGATCAATGAGCTGAATTTACATTTCATTGCACATATTTCTGAAAACTGCGTTATTTTAGCATGCATTGCTGAGCAATCCCATTTTGGGATATTACACATGACTAGAATGCATCTGTTGTGTATATAGCACTGTCACCTCCAAGTTTGTACTAACCATGGGTTGATAAAGTAAAGTAGGTCAGCCCCTGGGAGTTGCAACACTCTTGGTGCAAAACCATGGATCACCAGCAAGTATGGCTCCTAAACTCCCATCGCATTTTTTTAGTTATAATGCACATCCATATTCCTATCCTAACACTAATAACTCTCAACATTGGCATTATGGGAACCAATATTACTATGGAAAACCCTCCCAGCCTTGGAAACAAGGATGGAGAGGGCCAAACCATTCACATCATTCCTATCATGCACCTATGCAATCATACCCACCTACATATGCACCTTACCCAATGCCAGAACCGTCATTGACCCAATTGAGTCATCCTATACCACCTGTTATCACTCCGCCAGATTCCCAAGGTTGAAGAAGGAATCCCAATAGAGGTAACCACAAACAAAGCTTCTGACTTGATAGCTAGTCCTATCAAGCTAGAGAGGGCTCTCTCCAAAAGGGTCACAACCAAGAGGGTTGGAGAAATTATGGTTTTTAGGCTAGATATAGAGTGTAGGGGTTTTTTTTGAGTTTTTTTTGTTGGGGAAATCACTGGATGAAGAAATTAGGTCAAGGAAATCTAGGTTAGGGAAATTGAGTTAGGGTTGCAGGGATCAATGGGGCATGGTAGGTACAATACAAATAAATTGAATAAAATGGTTATGTAATGGTGTTGAAGCCGTAAGAAGGCTGAGAAAATCATAAGAGATGTATTTTTCTCAGACAGAAGAAGATGAACAAAATATGATCAGTTACCCAAAACAGAGCATGGAAAACATGTATTCTGAATTTCTAGCTTGTAAAAGATCATAATATAGATATGAAAGTGAATATGAACACAATAATTTCAAACATATGATACTTAAGAAGAAAAAATGATATACATTCAATACCACAGTTATCCCATAAATGTAGCTACAAATCCTCTTTATTAGCTTGGCTAAAATTGAGTACAAAGTTTCCTTGATCAACTAGAAAAAAATCAAACTGATTCCAACCCTTCACTAGTTTGAATAAATGAGCTAAATACATGAAAACCACCTCCACTCATCCTTAGGGGTCGAATCCATGAGGTGAGGAAGATATTACACAAAAATTTGATTTGATAGCTAGAGTATAGGATGGTCTGAGTGAATCATTCCTATCTCAAGTGACCTGATTCATTACACCTCATTTGCTTGATTTATCTAATGTACTTACCCTAGTAAATAGTAAAAACATGATAATTACATTTAGTTTCATCATTTACATAGGTAAAATCATCATTTCCCAAGATAAAAATAAAAAATGGAGTGAAACTTAGAAAATTTCAGAAGACTGCCAAACACACCCTTTTTGTGTCAAATGCACCCTCTTTTTTCAAGGCTGAATTTGGGTGCCTTCCCAGCATCCAAATTTTCTCTAAGATTGCTCGTTGGAAAGCCCTTCAAGTATACTTTCCATAAATTCCTTTCATTTTACAAAATGAAGCCCATTTTCCCTGTCAAAAATCATTTCTCGCAAGACTGGTAAAAGTGCAACGCCCAAGCCAAAAATGAGGCATAAACATGGTTTTTTGATGGTTTTTTTCCTTTTTCACTGACTAGTTTGCCTCAAAATTCTTAGAAAATGCATAGGGTTCATGACCTCATCATTATGAATCTACTGGTGGTGGAAATTTTATCATTATATGCCCCAAAAAAGAGTGCAGTGCCCTAGGTGTTGTGCGTTTGACACTTTTATTGTGCTAAAAATATCCTCAAAAACATAGAATTTCATAAAATTGAATTTTTTTCCAAAAAATTGTCAAAATTGGTGGGACGATGGCTGATAATGTGCTTGAGGCATGGAGTGTTACCTCAGCAAGTATGTCTAGCCTACTTTTCTCCTCTTTCTTGGTTAAGGATTCAATTTTTGCATGGGCTTGTTTGAGCTTGGCCCTTGCAATTTTGCTCCTCATGGCATAACGCTTTGCCATCCTTCTTTGAATATAATTGTCCCTTTTAGCCTAGAAAAGAGCTTCTCCAAGTTCTATTTTACCTTATCAAACAAATACTCCCGGTCTTGATTAACCATGATTTCCATTTGTTCATCAACAGTGAGCTCTTTAGCAAGCTCGACTTCTCTTTTTTGAGAAAATTAATGACAAACTTGCACCTTTCAAGATTAGCTTGGAGGTCTTTAATATTGGCTTCCTTATTTTGGATGATCAAGGAAGGATCATCATCAATTGTGTCCAAGTTTACAAGTTCAAAATCTGCCTCTTTCTCATGGAGGCCTTCCTCTTCATGTATGTCCACCTCTGCCATCTTTTCCTTATATTTGTGTACTTGCTTTATTGGTGAAGAAGGTAGGGACCCTATGACCTCTATGATAGGTATGTGCCAATGTTTTCAAATCAGCCCTCTTAGGCTTGTTAATTTCACCTTTGCTAGGTGACCCAGTCTCAATGTGAAATGGAGATGAAGGTGGTGAGGTGGATGAAGGAGACTGATATGGTGATGATGTATGAAGAGTAGGCTAAGATGGAGGAATAGATGTTGAAGGATGAGATAATGAAGGAACATATTGGTCATGCTGAATAGGTTGGAAAGTGAAAATCTCATTGGATATGAAGGTGTTCCATGTAATGTTTAACTGATCAAGGTGATGAAGGACCATCATCTTGATGAGGGAATGATGAAAGACACTTTGCATTTGATGATCATAATCTCTCTTTTGGGAAATAAATGTCATATTATCAATGCTCCAGTAGATATAGTAAGGTATATTAAGCATTTTGACTCTTGTAAAGTGCATGAGTAGCTGGATATGATAGGACTAGAGTCTAGAAAACCTACCCTCACAAGTAAAGTACCTCATAATAATTTTCATCATGGGGACATAACTGTCTAGGAGATAAGATAAAGGAAAAATACCCTTTCTCTCATTCTTGTACCTTGGTTTAATATATGGCTCATAATAAAACTAATTCAAATCTCCTTGCTTAAACCATTTTTCTCCAATGTTTGGGATCTCAGTAACAGTTGATATGATGGTAGGTGACATAGTGAAAGTAATACCAGCAAGGGTTACATGGTTGTCATAGAGGTTTGAAATGAATAATCTAGACAACATAGGATGGTATTGGACCCCTTTTACTTTCTCATAGAATTCAAAACAACCCATATGCTTAAAGCATGTCACAGTGATGGGAGATGCCATGAATTCTCTGGTATTTGCTGGTTCATGTCTAATAATTCTCCCTCCTTTTTTAGATGACCTTCTCTCTTGTCTTTCTTCCTCCTCACTATGACTTCATTTCTCGTCTTCTTTCGTAATGTATTTGGTGTCAAAACCCTAGGGAGATGGTGGAATGAAATGTGAGTGAATGAAGTGAGGGTTGGTGTGATTGGAGGAGATGGGAATATGGATTTGTAATATGAGAGAGGTGATAGGGGTAGTGATGATGAGGGGTTTTATAATAGGAGATTTAATTGTAGGTAGGGTATAGGGAACCTAGGAAAATGAAAACCTAGGATTTAGGGTTTTGAAGGAGATGAAATTTTAGCTAAAGGGGATGTAAATGTATGGATTTTGGAAAGTGCCTTATGATATGGGGAAAGGTATATGAAGGCTAAGGGACTGAAATTGAAGTGTAAATTATGTTTTGAGGAAAACTAGGGTTTTGCATTAGAAGAAAACACCAAATTTCTTCTAAACAAACTTATGCATCCAAAATAACTTTTATTTAAGATGTGTGAAGTAAATGGTTACTTACTAGCTTGTTTAAGGCATGAAGAAACACTGCTGAAGGATTTAAGGTGAATTTGTGAAGTTTGAAGGCCTTGCAAGAAATTTTTGAAGAAACTGGATAAACACACAACAACACTGGAAAATGCGCCCTCCTCCTGACAAACACGCAATGCCTTTAAGAAATTCACAATGTTTTCAGAAAAACATGTAGTGCCAATGCAAAGGCGCAACACTAATGGAAAATGTGCAGCACCAATGGAAAATGCACCGTGTGTGCGCAATACCTTTTTTCATACTGTATTTGGAGGCCTTTCTGGTGTCCAAATTGGGCCCAGGATAGCTCGTTTGAAAGAGTATCATGCCTGATTTTCAAATATACCTTTTTTTTCTTATTGGAGTTTATTTTCCTTGTCAAAATTTTATTCTCCCAAGACTGGTCAAAAAGTGATGAATGAGGGTGCATAAATGCAGAGTGTTGTTGTAGGAAAATTTTGGAGGCCTTCCTCAAATCCAAATTGATCTCATGATAGTGTATTGGAAAGCGCTTATAGTATAATTGTCATTTGGCTTGTTAAGAAAGTCATTTGGACATTGCGGCTAGGAGAAAAATTTATTTTCCCAAGGTCAATCCAGAAGTGCAGAAAACCTCTTGTAGCACCTGTAGTTTTGACATTTCTCCAAAACCATGACACCTGTGTAAAAACTGAAGGAGGTTTTTCTTCCTTGACCTATGATGGAAAACAACCTCTCTCACTTTTGTTAAATTCATCTATGTTTGGTCAGAAACATAGATTGAAGTAAAACTGACCTTATGAGCGACAAATGACTTGGCTCTTGGAATGACTTTTTAAAAATTGATGGAGACATGATGTTTATGAGGTGAAATGACCTCATACTTACTAATATGACCTAACTTATTCCTCCTCTACTCATATGTATCTTATTCCATAGAAAACCCTAGCTCAGTGGGAGAGGAAATTAGGGTTTAGTGCTTGTGGAAAATGATGACTTGGGCACCCTTGGTGAAAAAGGTGAAAATGGTTTAAAAAAAACGAAGCAAGGCCAATGATAATGATTGAGATGAGGTGAAATCAGAGTAAAATAATGTGGGATGGGTGGGATGCAAATATCAGTTCTAACATCAGCTCTAGCTGAGGTTAATAGCTCCTTTTAAGGAGGTGTCAAGAACCGTAGATCTCTGAATTTGTAGATAAGTGCCTTAGCCATTGGGAAATGGAGTCCAATCTATAAACTGAAACTAAAACTAAAACTAAAAACACACTGCAAACTTAAACCCACACTAAGAGATCATCAAAGCCTTAGGGCCTTCACCTTGGGCTTCAAACCTTGATTAATTCTGTCAACACTTGCTAAAAATAAAATTAACTGAAATTGAAATGATACCAACCTACTCTAATCTACTGCACAATTGTTGATTAGCTGAAATGATCCTTCCAGTGTAACCAATGTAGGAGATGGATACTTACTGAAGTTCAACTTTCACTTTCCTCGAGCAGGAAAAATGATGTACATGTAGGAAACTCACAATAAAAAATGAAACCAAGGTTTATGCTGACAAATGAGACAACATTCAACTTCTGCAATGATTGTAAAAGATTGTTGAAGGGATCTTGAAAATCGTGAACCATTACCTTATCTTGATATCCAATAGCAAAAATACAAGTACTCCCTTCATTTTGATATGAAAGAACACTTGGTTGTTGATTGATAGGAAGGCATAGAGAAGTATAGCCTTCTATTATCTGAGTGTTGGCTGAAAATTCCTTAATCGCGAGAAATTCTAACTCTATCACTTGCATTTTGTCTCCCTTGGGATCATACTCCTGAAATTCATATTCTAATTCATCCTTAAACAAGAAAAATTCTTCAATATTAACAAACATGATAGCCCTATCATCTTCATGAAATAAAATAATATCTATTAGCTGATCTCCTTGTAGGGAATCATCATCATAAATTGGTTTACTCACTACAATTTCTTGCACAGTTTCATCAAGCTCCTGATTGAAATTAACTTCAGATTTATCGTACTTAGGCAAATCAGGTTCAGAAGAAAATTCATCAAATATGAACATTGAAAAAGGAGATTTTCTTTCTTCATGATGATCTATAAATCTAGTTTCAAGATTGTCATAATTTAAACTTAGATTTTCATTTTAGAAAATGGAAGAAGTTCTACTAACACTTTCTTGACTATGTGAACACTGCAAACCCGCTTTAGCTTGGACTTTAATATGACTTTTCATGAATTTATCTATCTCATCTTCAAATAGAGGAGAAATTACTTTCTGTTTTCTTTTGATAACAGTGTAATTGTCTTCTTTCTCTCCTAAAGATTCACAAGGATGTTGAATATCTTCTTTAACCTTTCAATGATCTTGTTGCACTGCTGCAAGAATTGTCTCATGTGGGAAGTCTTTACGAACATCAAGATAATATACATCATCTGTTTCTTCCATGAGATAAAACACTTTCTATTTTTGGTGATGAAAAGGATTTTCATGCAAAACCTCCAATATCTCTTCATCCATGAACTCATTATCATCATAAGAATCCTCTAGGTTTTGAATGAAAACCCCAAATTGATCACAAAAATTATTAACCTAAGACAAACAAGGGTAAGACTCCTTGTATTCTTCATAAAATATTGAATGGAAAACTCTTAAGAGAAAAAATATTGGTAGGTGGCAAACCTTCATACCAAGATCATACTTTTCCTTCAAGAGAAGCCATGAACATCTTTAAAAGACAATATTTAGGAAATTCAACCTTCAACTTGCGTGTACGCATGCAAAATTTAACTAGATGTAAAGCAGCATCATTTCTATCATCATATTTAAAGATAGGAAAATTCATTTTCCAATCTACCTTAGGAATTTTATTCGGGAAACCTATAATGTGATCCTAAATCATGGGAGCATACCTTCTTGCAACAGTTTCCATTGAAAATTATTGAAGCTATTGATCTTCATGCAGTGGAGTCGCCATGAAATGTTGATTTTTCTGGATCTTTCTGTCAATGGTGTCCCCAGGTGAATGGTTCATCCTTCATATGTTTCCAACTGTTTTTCACCATTAAAAATTAGATCTAAATATTTTTCGTTCATTCCAAGGGAAGATTTTTCTTTTCGCCTCCCCGGCAATGAAGCCAAGATGTTATCACTCATCCAGATTCCTAAGGCTGAAGAAGGAATCCCAAGAGAGATGACCACAAGCCAAGCTTTTGACTCGATAGCTTGCCCTATCAAGCTAGAGAGGGCTCTCTCCAAAAGTGTCACAACCAGGAGGGTTGGAGAAATTAGGGATTTTAGGCTAGATATATAGTGTAGGGCATTGTTTTGAATTGATTTGGTTGGGGAAATCACTAGATGAAGAAATTAGGTCAAGGAAAGCTAGGTTAGGGAAATTGAGTTAGGGTTGTAGGGATCAATGGGGAAAGGTAGGTAAAATGAAAATCACTTGAAGAAAATGGTTATGGAATGGTGTTGAATCTATAAGAATGCTGAGAAAATCATAAGAGATGTATTTTTCTCAGACATAAGAAGTTGAACAAAATATGATCAATTACCCAAAACAGAGCATGGAAAACATGTATTTTGAATTTCTAACTTGTAAAAGATCATAATATAGAGATGAAAGTGAATATGGAAAAAATAATTTTAAACATATGATACTTAATACGAAATAATTATAGGCATTCAATACCATAGGTATCCCATAAGTGTAGCTGCAACTCCTCTTTATTAGCTTGGCCAAAACTGAGTACAAAGTTTGCTTGATCAACTAGAAAAAATCAAACTGATTCCAACCCTTCACTAGTGTGAATAAATAAGCTAAATATACATGAAAACCGCCTTCACTCATCCTCAAGGGTTGAATCGATGAGGTGAGGAAGATATTACACAAAAATCTGAACTGATAGCTAGAGTATAGGATGGTCTTAGTGACTCATTCCTATCTCAAGTGAACTGATTCATTACACCTCATTTGCTTGATTTACCTAATGTATTTACCCTAGTAAATAGTAAAATCATGATAATTACATTTAGTTTCATCATTTATATAGGTAAAATCATAATTTCCAAAGATAAAAATCAAAACTAGAGTGAAACTCAGAAAATTTCAGAAGATAGCCAAACGCACCATCTTCTTGTCAAACGTGCCCTTTTTATGTCAAACGTGCCCTCTCTGTTCAAGGCTGAATTTGGGTGCCTTCCAGGTGTCCAAATTTGCTCCAAGATGGCTCGTTGGAAATCCCTTCAAGTCTAATTTCCAGAAATGCTTTCATTTTGAAAAATGAATCCCATTTTCCTATCAAAAATCATTTCTCCCAAGACTAGGCGAAAAATGAGGCAGAAACATGGATTTTTGATGCTTTTTTTCCTTTTTCACTAACTAGTTTGCCTCCAAATTCTTATAAAATGCAAAAGGTTCATGTCCTCATCATTCTTAATCTACTAGTGGTGTCCATTTTCTCATTAGATGCCCCAAAAAATAGTGGAGCGCCCTAGGTGCTGCGTGTTTCACACTTTGACTGTGCTAAAAATATCGTCAAAAACACAAAATTTCATAAATTTGCAAAATTTTCCCAAAACTTGTCAAAATTGGTGGGAAGATGGTTGATCATGTGTTTTAGGCATGGAATATTACCTCAGCAAGTATTTCTAGCCTCCTTTTCTCCTCTTGCTTGGTCAAGGCTTCAATTTTTGCATGGGCTTGTTTGAGCTTGGCCCTTGCAATTTTGTTCCTCATGGAATAATGCTTTGTCATCCTTCTTTGAATATCATTGTCCCTTTGAGCCTTGGCCAAGAGCTTCTCCAAGTGCTAGTTTACCTTATCAAACAAATACTCCCAGTCTTGATGAACCACGATTGCCATTTGTTCATCAATAGTGAGATCTTTAGCAAGCTCGAATTCTCTTTTTTGAGAAAGTTAATGAAAAACTTGGACCTTTCAAGATTAGCTTGGAGGTATCTAACCTTGTCTTCCTTCTCTTGGATGATCAAGGAAGAATAATCATCAATTGTGTCCAAGTTTACAAGTTCAAAATCTGCCTCTTTCTCATGGAAGCCTTCCTCTTCATGTATGTCCACCTCTTCCATATTTTCCTTGTCTTTGTGTACCTGTTTTTTTGGTGAAGAAGGAAGGGCCCTTCCCACAATCTGTGGGGAAAAAACCTTCCTATGACCTCTCTGATAGGTATGTGCCAATGTTTCCAAATCATCCCTCCTAGACTTGTTTAACCCTTAGTTAATCTGAGAGGGGGGGTGAATCAGTTTAATACATTTATGGACTTTTAAAAATTTATTTTAAACATATTTACACCTTCGTTTCATGATCAACTTAGTGTATAATGAATCAACATGTAATATTCCTAATTAGCCCATGCTAACAGGAATATTTCATTCTGTTTTTAATTTTATTTATTGATGAATGAAATGTAAAGGAGGACATGAAAAAATCCTAAAACATAAAAATAAATCAATGCCCAATGTCAACAGAGACAAATCAGGGCTTTCTTAATAAAAGCCACTTGTGTGTGAACATGATTGAGCCACTTGACTGAGTCAACAGGACCAAATCGCTAAGCAGACCAAATACATCGAACCACTTTGAAGACCCATCGCAGTTCTAGAAGGAGGATCCCATGTGAAAGGGGTTAATTCATTTGAGGTTGTTTAGGGTTTTGCACATCCTCATATTATAAAAGGAAGGAGAAGGCTCAAGAGAAGGTTGTTGAATATGATATGATTTCATAGAATTAAGTCTGATTAGACTAATTAGAATCCTCTATGATGTTTAGCAAGAGAATAGTGATGTTTTCCTACTTAGGAATCCTCCCTCCTTCCTTGAGGATTTCTTGGAGGAGATTGTGTTGCTTTGGTCCACTATTTGGCATTGGCCAAGCTTCATATCTCTTTGGAAACGTAAATCCAGTGAGGGTTTCATTGTCTAAGTGAGACGCAACAAGTGGGATTCTATATCTACAGAGATATAGCTTGTTTTAGGAGCCTCTTCTCATGGAGTGTGTCTTTTAACCTCTTGGAAGAGTGCCTCTCTTGTTTGGGCTTTAGGTAAAGATATTGGCATCAGGCCAAAGTTTTCTCCACTTCATATGTGTAGTCCCTTGAGGAAACTGCATCCTTTTTGTAGGCAGAGTTGCAGTGTGGGTTTTGCATCAGTTTGGAGGATAGATCTCTGGTGAAAGGGATCCTTCCCTTCACTGTGGTGATCCATAGATTGTCAAACCAATATATGTTCCATTTCAGATCTTATTTTCTGTGTATCATGTTCTTCAGAAATTTCTGAAGTTTACTGCAGATCCATGGTGTAGATCTCAAATCTAATCATTGTTATTCATCTTCTGCTGAGATCCCCAAGGGGAATGTACTAAAAAGATCTTTCTGCATATAGATACCATTCAGATCTATCATTTTGTACTTATATCTGTTCTAGATCTTAAATATAATAAAATACTACTTCAGCTTCCTGAATATTACGCTGTTTGGTTCATCTTGCATTTCCTTGTATCATAATGCTTGGTTTTGAGGCCTTTCTTCATGTATAAATCTTTATTTTCTAATATAAATCCATTGAATCATATTATAAACTTTACATACTAATATTCCTACATAAAATTACCCAAATCCTCAGAAAATCGCGTTGTAGAAGCTTCAGTAAAATCGACATACTTCAAGCCATGGGAAAACAGGGTTTTTAAGCCTAATCGGGAGTGGGAGACCTGTTTAACATAGTTGAACTTATTTTTTTGAGCTAAAATTTCGATCATAGGTCCCTCATGACCTAAGATATCATTTAAAACCTTCATCCCATATTATTTTTACGTAGAAACCTGAATACATTAATTTTAGGGCCAAAATCACCACTTTTCCCCATATTTTGTGAGTAGAATTAATCTTTCTTCTTTCTGATATACATATAATTGTTTTTTAGGTGTTTCTTAACAAATTTTAGGGTTATTAGCTTGTTTTTGTTCCATTATTGTGTTTACATAATGCTGCAGCCCTTCATTGGGTATTTTCCTGAAGACAGCTGGGTGTGGGAGATCTGTTTAACCCACCTAGAGTGATTTCTTTTGACCCTCCTCTTGGATTTCGGTCTTAGATACTCTAATATAAGGGATCAAAGGGATTTTTTGGGTTTCTGAAGCACACATTCCTGAAACATGCATTTTTCAGGCCTGTCTTGCTGAGCATTCCCAATTTGGAATATTACAGTGGTATCAAAGCATGATATTTGGCTCAGCCTGTGAGATCTATTCGTCAGAGCAAGTAAGAAGAAAAGAAGATAAAATATAGTTGTAGAAGATGAGCTTTGTCTCACCATTTTTCATATCCATAAAGAACCTCCCCAAGGAGGATGAGCAGAGAGAAGAGGAAGGCCCCTGCACTTCCTATTCTCATCAAGAAGACAGAGAAATAAGGAGGATAGATCCTAAAAATCCCTTGGATAGATCTAAAATATATGTGCATAGGGAAAATTCTACATCCTCATTTTATGGATATGAGCACTCATCCATACCATCAAATTTACAACGTTCTATCAACAACTTCTTCATGAAGAGGAAGAAAGGAGATATGCCAAAGAGAGATATTCCTGAAGAATATTTGCAGGATTTTGAAGCTCAATCCAAAGAGTTTTCTTCCCAAGAAGATGACATGGGGATTCCTCCTTCAAGATAAGAACAAGATCTAAGGTCTCCTATTGAGGATGAGCCATTTTCCATTTTTTAAGAAAAGGCTGGGGGTGACTGCACAGACATAGCAAGAGCACCTCTAGAATTTCATGAAGAAGAAGAAGGAGAAACTGCTCCAAGGAGAAAAAATCTTGCAATTTTGCAAAGAGTCCCAAAGAATCTCACATATGAATATTGTGGCACAATTCATGTGGAGCATGTGCCATCCTTATCAAATGGTGGGATCCTAAAGATTGCAGATGACGAAGGGGAGGGCAAGCCTCAAATGGTAAGAAACATTTACCCCTCTTTATTTCATAAAAATGTTGCACAAAGAAGGCTGAAAGATCTATGCAAAAAAATAAGGATACATCAGTCCATGCATCTCTCCATGATCTATGCCTTGATGTCTCCTTACTTGGAATAATTTCACCAGGGGATTTCCCTGATGAAAAGAAGAACAAAGTGTTCCCTCAACATTGTGCATTGGTGTCACATTCTGATAAGGGAGGAGCTAGCACAGTGCTGGAGACTATGGGTAAGAAGCATGCTTATGAAAATCACATCTTACTATATGATTGCATGCATTATTTTACCTCCATGACTCCCAAAAGGAGTGTCCTACCTTATAAGCTCCATGGCAAACTATGGGCTAAGTCTATTTCCAATTATGGCCTCTCCCTTGACAGGCTAAGAGGGATTTTGCAGCATGATGGGTGCTTTCCCAAAGCACCAAACATATATCTCACTTTTAGCCATAGTGAGATGATAAGAGCAGTAAATAAGTGGCATGTGAATCACTTACCACATCTAGATATGAAGCAGGAAGGAGATAACCTGTGTTGGTTTATGTTGGGTGAGTGTGGGTACTCCCCAAAATTTCTGATTTTCTTGTCTCATGCCTTGGATTTATATAAAAGGTTGCATAAGAGGAAGGCATGGTTGCTTGGGTTGACAAGAAGGAAGTATGGACACCACATAATGAATTCCATATCCATACATTTACTTTTTCCTACAATGTATGTACATGTATTTCTGTTTAGAATGTATTTCAAAATCATGTATGTACTTGGGCTTGGGAGAAATTGTAACCTTATCATAAGTTGGCATAAAGAGACTTGTTCATATCATGATATTGACGCTCCAAACATGAAAGGAGGGATGACACAATGGGTGAATGTGCTCATGGGGAACGAAATCTTTCATATCTGTTCATACTTCAAGAAGAGGATAAAACACTACATGGCTACTGCATTGTATATCTTGTTTCTTTTTACAAAGTGCCATGTATTGAATTTGTGTCACGAAGAGAAGTCTCTCACATGGGAGAATTTGGAGCATGACATGTGTTGTTTGAATCATATTCAGCCAACACCTATTATCCTCCACTATTTTCAAGCTTTGAAGAAGCTTATTGTAGCAAGTAGGTGGTGGGATGACCACTTATTATGCTATGATTTGAAGCAGCATGGGAAGGGAAACTTTCCACATGACACCTTTGGCATGGAAGGGGTCAAAAAGGAAGAGTTAAATAAGCCCACTCTTTCTTCTTTTAAGGAAGAGAATATATCCATGCACCATTCCATTGATGGGGGAAGGATTATTGGTGAAGAACATGATCATGTTACATATTCTTTATATTCTGATTTCATGCATTCTTACATCATGTTTTTGCAGGTCATGGCTCCAAGAATGAGTGTTATATCATATGAGCTTCTTGGCCAACATTGGGCCCCAAAAATTTCTGAACTAGGCCACTCCCTTGAGAGGAAAAGGGAGATTTTACAACATGATGGGCGCTTCCCCAAAGCACCAAACATACATCACATTTCCATCCATGGTGATATGGTGTGGGCAGAAAGTAAGTGGTGGGAAAACCACTTACCATATCTATATTTGATGCAAGCAGGGGATGAATTGCGTTGGTTCCACATGTGGGACTATGACCCGTCTCCATATGTGCAATTTTCTGTTTTCAAGCACATTGTTTTGATTCCCTATCTTGATAATGTACTTGTAATTCTATGGGTATGTATGGGGAAAGAAGGAAGGATGGCATGTGCCTCATGGGATGGCTACTCTCCATGTACTTTATGTTTTCTTGTTTCAGGGAGAGCATGGGGGCAAACCTTGTTTGTTTCATATGATCTATTGTCTCCTTATGGGATGAGCTATTTTCATCTCGTGAGAACCTTGGAGGAGCAAGATGTGGATGGATGGATTGGTGAGCACTTGGCTTATGGAGGAAGCTTATCTTATGTTGGTGTCACCAAGGAGGAGATTTTAGAGCACTCACCTTGTAGTTGCTTGAGGACAAGCAACAATTTTGGAGGGGAGGACTGTAATATTCCTAAGTAGCCCAAGCTAATAGGAATATTTCATTATGTTTTTAATTTTATTTATTGATGAATAAAATTTAAAGGAGGACATGAAAAACTCCTAAAACATAAAAATAAATCAATGCCCAATGTGAACAGAGACAAATCAGGGCTTTCTTAATAAAAGCCACTTGTGTGTGAACAAGATTGAGCCACTTGACTGGGTCATCAAGACCAAATCACTAAGCAGACCAGATACATCGAACCACTTTGAAGAACCAACGTAGTTCTAGAAGGAGGATCCCATATGAAAGGGGTTAATTCATTTGAGGTGGTTTAGGGTTTTGCACATCCTCATCTTAGAAAAGGAAGGAGAAGGCTCAAGAGAAGGTTGTTGAATATGATATGATTTCATAGAATTAAGTCTGATTAGACTAATTCAAATTCTCTGGGCTGTTTAGCAAGAGAATAGTGAAGGTTTCCTGTTTAGGAATCCTCCCTCCTTCCTTGAGGATTTATTGGAGGAGATTGTGTTGCTTTGGTCCACTATCTGGAATTGGCCAAGCTTCATCTCCCTTTGGTAGTGTGAATATAGTGAGGGTTTCATTGTCTAAGTGAGCTGCAGCAAGTGGGATTCTAGATCTGCAGAGATCTAGCTTGTTTTAGGAGCATCTTCTCATGGAGTGTGTATTTTAACCTCCTGGAAGAGTGCCTATCTTGTTTGGGCTTCAGTTACAGATCTTGGCATCAGGCCAAAGTGTTCTCCACTTCATCTGCGCAATCCCTTGAGGAAACTTCATCCTTTTTGTAGGTAGAGCTGCAGTGTGGGTTTTGCATCAGTTTGGAGGATAGATCTCTGGTGAAAGGGATCCTTCCCTTCACTGTGGTGATCCATAGAATGGCCAACCAATCTATGTTCCATTTCAGATCTGATCTGCTGTGTATCACGTTCTTCATAAATTTCTAAATTTTACTGCATATCCATGGTGTAGATCTCAGATCTAATCATTGTTATTCATCTTCTGCTAAGATCCCCAAGGGGAATGTACTAAAAATCTCTTTTTGCATATAGATCCCATTCATATCTATCATTTTGTACTCAAATATGTTCTATTTCTGAAATATAATAAAACACTGCTTCATCTTCCTAAATATTACACTGTCTGGTTCATCTTGCATTTCCTTGTATCATAATGCTTGGTTTTGGGGCCTTTCTTCATGTATAAATCTGTATTTTCTAATATAAAGCCATTGAATCATATTATAAACTTTCCATACTAATAATCTTGCATAAAATCAGCAAAATCCTCAGAAAATCACGTTGTAGAAGCTTCATTAAAATCGACATACTTCAAGCCATGGGAAAACAGGGTTTTTAAGCCTAGTCAGGAGTGGGATACCTATTTAACATAGTTAAAATTATTTGTTTGAGCTGAAATTTGGAGCGTAGGTCCCTCATGACCTAAGCTATCAGATAAAACCATCATCCCATATTAGTTTTACACAAAAACCTGAATACATTCATTTTAGGGCCAAAATCACCGCTTTTCCCCATTTTTTGTGAGTAGACTTAATATTTCTTCTTGATGCTATACATATAATTATTTCTGAGGTGTTTCTTAACAAATTTTAGGGTTATTAGCTTGTTTTTTTTTCTATTATTTTGTTTACATACTGCTGCAGCCCTTCATTGGGCATTTTCCTGAAGACAACTAGGTGTGGGAGATATGTTTAACCCACCTAGAGTGATTTATTTTGAGACTCCTCTTGTATTTCAGTCTTAGATACTCTGATATAAGGGATCCAAGGGCTGGTTTGGGTTTCTGAAGCACACATTCCTAAAAAGTGTGTTTTTCAGGCCTGTCTTGCTGAGCATTCCCAATTTGGAATATTACACAACAATATTAATATGTGAGCAAAAAATATTAAGAAGATTAAATAGAGAACATCAACATAGAATCATCATGAATATAGACAACATATATAAGTTGAAACCCATAAGGGAGAAAACCACATATTATTATTGTTGTGATGCAAAGGCAAGCTCCAACTCCCTCTCACCACTGATTTTATGTAGGCTCCAATCTGCAAGAGGCTACTACCTCAAATTCTGCAAGCTATTACTTACAAGGAAGCTCCAACTTCCATCTATTTTCTGTAGGCTACAACCCACGGGAGGCTCCCACCTCAACCAGCTACAACTAGACATATATCAAGCTACAACTTGATATGGAAGCACCAACTTCCTCACACTACAATAAATCATATGCTGATTTACCTGGATATCAGCTATGTTTTAATCCTTCTTCATTGTTGTCCTTCCAACCTTCAAATCTGATTTATATTAGCTCTATATCTTCACAACTTCTCTATCTGCTCTTTCTTATTCTTCCACTCTCTAAAGTCTTTATGCACATTACAATAAGATCATTTATAGAGATTACTTCATGGCTGTTTGTATTCTATATGGGAATATGAAGTGAACAGACATGATTCTTGCCTTCCATCCATTCATTTCCCCACTCAGCATATTCAGGAGGTTACTACACTAAATATACTCATTTAAGTATAAAATTGGAGTTTTTCTTTGCCTACGGAGACTTGCCTTTGGAGAAAAAACAATATAAAATAATTAATACATTTACAGTTACAATAATTTTCCAATTTAGCCCTTTCAGCTTCTTAGCTTTGCTGTGTGTTTGTCCTCTTCTGCTTGTTTTTCCTTTGTCTTTTCTATTTCTGCAGTTATATTTCAACTGTGCAGCATAACTGCCCCTTTTTCCCAACTTGACCCATGTTGTTTCATTGTTCTGCATGAGATCGGGTCCTCTTACTTACCCGAGCCTTTAATTGTTGTGTTCACCATTTTCATTTTGTTACCTGAGTCTTTTCGTCCACGTTCAGCCTTTTCTCTCAACCCACATAGACTCCCTTTTAACGCAGTGGAGTACAATATCAGAATTTATTCCACACACATAAGTTAGCGATCAAAAAATTCATACGTTATTAATAGAGCGCACATAATAGACGCAGAATAGGGGTTATCGAGTCCCACACTACTTGACCAATCACAATACGTCGCACATTGCTTGCCTGCAGCTTTTAAGGTTTTACACAGATATCAGAATACGTGCAAAATCACAAACTATTACTTTAATCCCGATTATAGATAAATCCCAAAGAAATTACATACAGGAAGAACTTCTTTACTAGAGGGTCCCACAACGCTTTCCACCAATCATAGGTGATCACACTTTGCAAAATATATGATTTAATTTGGCGAATAAACCTTATTTCTTGCAATCTGCGATATATGCGCTGGTGTGTAGTGTTAACATGTGGCTCTTTCCTCATCACATTGCATACAACTTACCATACCGAACAAACTCTTAACAGTAACCTATAAGATTTGCGATGTGCGCTCATGCGCAGTGCTAACACGTGGCTCTTCCCTCATCACATCACATATAACTTATCATACTGAGTGAAATATTAATCGGTAAAATCTAAGATCTGCGATGTGTTCTCGTGTGTAGTGCTGACACGTGGCTCCTCTACTTCGCATCGCAACCAACTTAACTTACCATGCAATGCCTTAACACTAAACTCTTAAAAGTTGTGATTTGCGAAATCGATCCTGATGTGATTCGATCTCCGTCGTTCATCTCTCGCCTTCACTTTTGTGATATAATCCTGACCATCTGTTCACCTCCTTTGGAAATTTTCTAAGTGTTCTTTGACTTATTCTATTTTTTTTTTGTTTATCCTGTCGCCACTCTGCAACAGTACCGGTTCCTCCATGCTACTCCTCCTAAGCTTGTTCTGTATTCTTCAATGTGATTCTCTCCTGAGATTTATAATGTCCCCGCTCTACAACACCGGTTCCTCCACGCTACTCTTCCTGATCTTGTTCTGTATTCTTCATTCACTCTGATTTGGGATTATTACGCTCACTACAAGCCTTTGCTGCTTCTCTACTGTGTTTGTTGCTTCTCTGCTACCTTTGTTGCTTCTCTGCTTCTTTTGTTTCTTTTTTGCCATCAATGACAATATTTGCAACAGTATCCCCCTTTGGAATTGATGGAAACACATCCACCAATACTCCAATACCTCCTCTAGAACTTCCTCCTCCTTTCATTCTGAGAAGTTTCTTTCTTCCTCTGCTTGATTTTTAGAACAACATTTCATCTTCTGCTTACTTCTCCTCCCCCTTTGAAATCAATGGCAAAGGGTTGCACATTTCCCAATGTAGTTTCTCTCTTTGCATTTCCTTTCTATGAGTTGTGTTTAGGCCTTCTTCTTCTGAATTTATACCTTGCCACTCCAGAATGGTGTACAAGAGTTGTTGGGAGAAAAATTTGAACATTATTGAGATTGCATTGTGTTGGGAAAAATACTGAGAAGGGCGAGGGGGGGGGGGGGGGGTGAATCAGTATTTATAGCTCACTGAAAACTTTTACTTTTTATTTACTAAATTCCATATGCGACTTTAATGAACCCAAATAGTGGATACATGTGGACATACCAATAGAAACTTGTGTATACTAAGATAACTTTATTGTTAGATAAAATTTCAAAAACAATTTTTAACTCATATTATCAGTTATGAATCAGATAGTTAAGCAGTAAATATGTACAGTAACAGTAGAATAAATAATCACACAAGAGCATCACACATGAACACCAATATTTAAGGTGGAAACCCAATTCGAGAGAAAACCATCACTGTTGTCTCTCTATCTTTAATATTTATTATATGGAAAATTGCTTACAATATTGTACTGATGCAGACTCATATCAATACGGAGGCATCCACCTGTATAAGGCTGCAACCTTCTCTCATTCTCCAGCTAATACTAGAAGGGAGTTACAACCCCCTGATCTCGTTTACCAGCCACTACTAGAAGGGAGCTTCAACCCCCTAAACATAACACCATCTTCTACTGGCAGGAAACTTCTACTTCCACACTGAAGGCTTCAACCCTAAAAACCACTGTAGACCATGTTTCATCAATTTTCACATTGGATCCCAAAACTTCAACACAAATCATCATAAAGATCATCAATAATATACTTAACCCAAACTTCAATCAGAACAGTGAGATTACTGTAACCAGAACACAGTAATAACCTAGATTTCAAAATAAATATGCAGAATCAATCACAACCCTGATCATTCATTATCTTAAAATACATACGCTACTTTGCAATATTGAGCCCGTGTGCATACATGCTTTCCTTCACACCAACTTGCATATAGATCTGAGAATATTGATCTTCCAGAATGCGGTCAGTCACAAAACCAGATCTGAGGCTTTCATTCAGATATATTTTCAGTATTGTAGAACCCTTAATCATCCAGTCATCATTAAACATATTTACTCACTCATTGATCAGATTTGTACATATTCAACTTAGCAGCATATAGATTATTCAAGAAACCCATATCTACATGAAGACTTCATTGACAGACAGCAAAAATACAGCAGCAATAAACAAATAACCTTTTGCAGAATGTTTCAGATCTATAGACTTAGCCAGATTTATTCACTTCACTTCAACAACCATGCGCCAGATTACATATCTAACCATTTCATGCAAGTACATAGTCATTTCACGTCTAGTGATCCTAATCCATCTTTGTATCCAAGGGTGCATCATAGATTCATATCTACTAATAAAACAGAGTTCATCCCATGTAGATATACTCTAGAGATAAGTATTCAGTAACAACCCTTACACATGCACACCCTTGCACTATGATATTCTTCTCATATAGATTTAGCCTTTACCAATCCCATGAACCAAAACCACACAACTATCGATGGTATTCTTGGACGAAATCAGATAGACGACAAAATGCTCAATAATGTGGGCTAATACCATGGTAATACCCTTGGTATCCTAATTTTAGAGCGAAAAAGGCATACATGACTTTGCTTCTTCGTACCTGCATGTATACGCGACTTCTCTTCACAAAAAATGTGTATATAATAATTCTAAATTTGTACGCAGGTTGCCTGTATACCAAGTAGCGTATACATTACTTTCATATGCGGGTTGCCTTCATCAAACCTGCGTATACATTGAGAAATATTTCCTGTTTCATTTCTCTGGTACTTACTAGAATTCCTTTCTCTGTCACATCTGAACTGACCTGTAGAAACATGATTTTTACGTCTTTAACAAATAGGTTGCTTATCAAAAGGAAACTCATCAAGCAGGTTTCCATCAAGGACAACTTCATCAAGTAGTTTGCCATCAAGGACAACATATTGCATCATATTGCCAACAATATCTCTCTTTGGCCTTAATGGCAACCGTGATGGTGTTTGATCACCACAACAGATAGATACATTAATTATAACCATTATTCAAACACCAAAATACTCTCCCCCTTTGAAATCAAGGGCAAAGGGAGGATCAATATTGAAACAAGGTTTCTCTTTCCTTGTAGAAAGAAGAGCTCTATAGATCTGATGTGCACTATATTGACCATGCTCCCCCTGACTTCATGCTGAATCTTCAAAAATATTTTTCAATGAAGTACATAACTCAACCGAGTATGACCTTTCCTATCACCAAGGATTCATACTTACATCAATGATCTAACCAAGTGGAATTACATATTTGACTCAACTACCCAACCAAGTGGGTTTACAAATTTGAACAATTCCTTACATGAATAAATATAACAATTTTACATCATAGGTCTCAACATGACCTTTTCATCAAATTATATATATGAATTTTTATAACCAGGACCAAAAGATATCAAGAGAGAGATTGTAATCAGAATGCCAAAAATGCATCCTTTTCAACAAGGTAGGTGCTCCCCCTAAGCTTGTGCATCCTTAACACCTTCAATAACCAATTCATTAAAGCATCTTCATCAAGGAGATAAATATGAAAGAAAGGTACAGTAAGATGAATACTAGAACAACAACAGAGATTACGCAACAACAACATGGACTGTTCTGAAAGCTAACCCAGAGAATTTCTGTCAAAAAAAACCATACGCGATTTTATGCATAGAAACTCGCGTATATACGCGATTCGCCTTTATGAAACCAACGTACCAAATTTAATCTTCTAAAATTAAGCATATTTGATAAGACAGGCAGAGATAACTCCCAGCTTCTGTCTGAGATATTCGAATGCTTCCCTGGGAAGAGGTTTAGTAAATATATCTGCAACATGTTCTTTTGAGGGAGCATACTCCAATTTAACCTTTTTTTCAAGCACTTTTTCATGTAGGAAGTGATACTTGATAGGACTGTGCTTGGTCTTGGAATGCATAACAGGATTTTTTGAGATGCTAATGCCACTTGTATTATCACATAGAATGGATATGGGAGGTGAAAATTTGATTTGAATATCTTATAATGTATACATCATCCAAAGAAGTTGTGTGCAACATGATGCAACAACAACATATTATGCTTCTGCTGTAGATAAGGCAATAGAACTTTGTTTCTTGCTGAACCAAGAGACTAATAGGGGCCCCATATAGAATGCACCACCACTGGAGCTTTTTTGATTATCAACATTTCCTACCCAATACACATTTGTGTAAGCATGAAGAGTGAGATAAACATTCTTAGGATACCATAGAACAAAGTCTTGAGTCCCTTGTAGATATTTGAATATTATTTTTACAGCCTGAAGTTGAGATTCTTTTGGATTAGCTTGGAATCATCCAACAATCCCAACTGCATGCATAATGTCTAGTCTTGTCCTGGTTAGATAAAGCAAACTTCCAATCATGGAAATATACTCTAGTTGATTCACCATGGGAGAATCATCATGAGAACTGAGGTTACATCCAGTCACCATTGGAGTACTCAGGTTTTCAGTCTTCCATCTCATAGTTCTTCAGAATTTGCTTGAGATATTTTTCCTGTGATATAAATATGCCATATGTTGCTTGTTGTACATGTAATCCAAGAGAATATGTTAGTTCCCCAAGTAAAGATGTTTCAAATTCTTGCTACATAACAGAAGAATTTTTTTTACTCATGGACTCTTCATTACTTCCAAAAATGATGTCATTAACATACACAACAACAATCAATAGTTTATCATTCTCTATTTTTGTGTATAAGTTATTGTCAACAGATCCCTTTGTGAAACCTTGTTGTTGAAGATATTTTTTAAGACGATAGTACCATGCCCGAGGAGCCTGTTTGAGACCATATAAAGCCTTTTTAAGTTTGCAAATAAATTTTTCATCATTTCCCAGAATGAATCCTTCTGGTTGTTCTATATAAACTTCTTCTTCTAGATCACCATTGAGGAAAGCAGATTTTACATCCATTTGATAAACTTTGAATTGTTGAAAACTTGAAAAAGAAAGAAAAAATCTTATGGCTTCAAGTTTAGCTAAAGGAGAAGATGGTTCTTCAAAGTTTATACCTTCTTGTTGAGCATACCCTTTACAAACAAGTCTAGCCTTTTTTATAACAACATCTCCATTTTAATTTAACTTGTTTTTGAATATCCATTTTGTTCCAATAACATTTTTATCATGATGTCTTGGAACCAATTCCCAAGTATGATTATTTTCAATCTTTTCAAGTTCTTCATTCATGGGTTGAATCCAACATTCATCTTTACTAGCTTTATTTACATTCTGTGGTTCAATAGTGGATAAGAATTCCAAATAGCTAGGGAATCCTACAAGAGTTCTTATTGTTTGGACACCCAATCCATTTTCTCCCAAAATTTGAGTTTTTGGATGATTCTTTTGAACATACCTCGATGGAGCCTTTTTAGATATATCTTCTTTTGGTGCTTCATTGGGTTCTCCTTCTATATTGTTGGTATTTGATGATGG
Source organism: Pinus albicaulis (assembly GCA_034641835.2). Taxonomy (NCBI): domain Eukaryota; kingdom Viridiplantae; phylum Streptophyta; class Pinopsida; order Pinales; family Pinaceae; genus Pinus; species Pinus albicaulis. Next base: position 76,296,408 of record CM076583.1, read on the forward strand.
AAAATATACATCATCATCATCTTCATTTATTGTATGTATTTCCCTTTTAGGAGCTATGAGAGACTCATCAATTACAACATCAATACATTCAACGATCTTCCGAAGTCTTTTATTGTAACATTTATATGCTTTACTTCTAGAAGAGTAACCAAAAAATATTCCTTCATCTACTCTAGGCTCAAACTTACCAAGTTTTTCATCATTGTTCTTGATAAAACATTTTCTTCCAAAAACTCTAAAATGCTTTACAATGGGAAGATTACCATACCAGAGCTCATAAGGAGTTTTCTTATTGTTGACACGAACATGAGCCTTGTTAATAATATTTGCTGCAATATGTGCTGCTTCTCCCCAAAAGGTATCAAGAGTTCCAGATTCATCAAGGATAGCACGAGCCATCTGTTGAACTGTTCTATTCATTCTTTATGCCACGCAATTTTTTTGTGGGGTTCCAGCTACATAAAACTATCTTTTTATGCCATGATGTTCACAGAAATCAAAGAATTCAGCTGATATATATTCTCCTCCTCGGTCAGATCTAAGACATTTTATTTTAGATCTAATTCATTTTCAACCAAAGCTTTGAAGATCTTAAATTTTTCAAATTCTTCATCTTTATGTTTTAGTAAACCGATCCAACACATTCTAGAGAAGTCATCAATAAATAAAATATAGTATTGTTCTCCAGGAGGTGAATTTTTCCTTGCAGGACCACATAGATCAGTATGTATAAGTTCGAGAGGCTTACTTGTTGATCCTTCTTTGGCATTGAATTGCACCCTAGTTTTCTTACCAAATTGGCATGATTTTCATATGGTACTTTCAGGCAGAGTGATGCAGGGAAGATCACGAATAACTTTGAGTCTGCTAGATTTTCTTATTTAGGAGAAGCTCAAATGTCCCAATCTTCTGTGCCATAGCCAATTTTCTAAAGATTTACCTAAGTAGCATTGCTCTTGGCCACCTTTCAATACATACAGATTTCTTGGTGTTCTAGTTCCTTTTATTACCGTTTTTCCTGTGTCAAGTTCATGTACTACACATTATTTTGAACTAAAGGCAACTTCATTTCCTTGATCACACATTTGACTCACACTCAATAGGTTATTCTTTAATCCATCCACATACATAACTTTGTTAGATTTCACCTTTTCTTTTAGAAAAACATAACCTTTTCCTTTAATGGTAGCAGGAGAGTCATTTCCAAAGGTAACATTCTTTTCCTTCTCTAGAGAATTGTATGAAAGGAGTTTACTTTTATCACATGTCATGTGTTTTGAGCATCCGCTATCAATGTACCATTTATTTTCTTCCCCTTCTACAAATAAATATATGCCACAACTTTCAACCTGTAAGTCCTTCTTTCTCCTACCTTGGAATTTGAAGGTATATGCTCTTTTGGCTAAAGTTTGCTCTTGCATTCATATTCTGCATGACCAAATTTATTGGAATAAGAAAATTCAATTTCATTTTGAAGAGGAGAAAAGTTGTTATAAGTATTATTCTTTATTCTAGTCTCATTTCTCTACTTTCTTGCTTCTCTGGTCATGATGGTTTTGTATGCAACACATTGAGAAACTTTCTAACCAAAATTATGACATGAGAAACATTGCCCATTAAAGAAGAAATTTTTGTGATCATGAAACCTTCTATTTATGTTTACCTATTGATTGATATTTATGTTATTGTTCTTCCTTGTATTGAAGTGGTCATGCTTTACCTGTGAAGTCTTGTACTTTTTCTAAGTGACAAAAAGTTGTTGGCTGGCTTTAGCTGCATTTAGATAGCTTGATGCTGAAGACTGAGAGGATTCTGCAATATATCCAAGACCTGTCTTTACAAGAGGAGAGTGTTGTACCTTGATAATTTCATTTAAGGTTTCAGATCCTTTAGCAAATTTAAGATTTAAAGTTTTCACTTTCTCAATTTCCTTTCTTAGACTTAATATTTCACATTCTAATTTCTCATTGTGCTTATCCTTTTTTATAAGCTGATTCTTTAGAGTATATATGGCAATTTTTTTTCTTCCAAACATATTTTGAGATGATTTATTTCTTCAAGAAAATCATTTTCTTCTAATGTATCCATAAAATTATCTTAAGCCTCACTAGGGTATTTTTCAAACTCCATGAGTAGCCTAATATCTTGATCAAATTCTACTTCTTCACTATTTGATAAACCATCACTATATTCATGAGTATAATATAATTTTCTATTGATAAACTGTTTCTTATTTCCTTTTTCCACTTCCTTTCCCTTTTCATGATTATCTTTATGGGGACATTTAGGAGCATAATGACCAACTCTTCCACAAGAAAAATATTTAAAAGGAAGCTTACCTCTGAACCTTCCAGTGCCAAGTTGTAGCTTCTTTACAAAATTTATCTCATATTCTTCTGAAACATACCCTGATCCTCCTTATTCTTCTACTTCCTTTACTTTTGTAGCAGCTCTAAAGACAACTTCTTTGACTTCAAATGGACCTCCTTTCCTCATTTCACATGCAGTCAGAATCCCATGAAGTTGAACAATAGTAAGAGTTTGTAGATCCTGCTTCTCTTCAATAGCAGACACTTTTGACTCGAATTTCAGAGTTAGAGATCTCAAAACCTTTTCTACTAGAGTAGTGTCAGTTATGGTTTCACCCAAATTTCTCATACAATTTACAATATCATCTAGACGTAAAAAGAAACTAGCAATGCTTTCCTCATTATGCATTGTGAGTTTTTCATATTGAATTCTAAGAGTTTGGAGTTTAGCACTTTTTACCTTGGCATCACCTTCATAGCTCAGAATGATTTTGTCCATATCTCCTTTGTTGTATTCAACTACATGACTCTAACAAATTCAGATTCAGTAAAATTTCTCAATAATGCATTGACCACCTTTGCATTAGTTTCATAGTTCTTTCTTGCTACTGAATCTATTGGAATTGAAATTGGATATTGATAACCTCCTTCAACTATAGCCTAGACATCTGATCCCAGAGACTGAAGATAGAATCTTGTCCTTGTTTTCCAGAAGATTAAATTGTTTCCATTGAAGAGAGGAGGCCTGATAGATGTTGTCCCATCTTGATTGCTCATCTTAGCTGATCTTCCTTCTAGAAATTAAGCTTCTTCAGAAGGACCTGCTCTGATACCAATTTTTGGGAAAAATATTGAGACGGGGGGGGGGGTGAATCAATATTTATAGCTCACTGAAATTTTTTTCTTTTTCTTTACTGAATTCCATACGCGACTTTAATGAACCCAACTAGCGTATACATGTGGATATACCAACAGAAACTTGCGTATAACCTTATTGTTAGATAAACTTTCAAAAATGATATTTAACTTAGCTTAGCAACTATGCATCAGATAGTTAAGAAGTAAATATGTGCAGTAACAGCAGAATAAATCATCACATAAGAGCATCAAACATGAACACTAATATTTAAGGTGGAAACCCAATTTGGGATAAAACCACCGCTATTGTCGTCTCTGTCTTCAATATTTATTATATGGAAAACTACTTACAATATTATACTGATGAAGCCTCATATCAGTACGTAGGCATCTACCTGCAGAAGGCTCCAATCTTCTCTCGTTCTCCAGCTGCTACTAGAAGGGAGCTACAACCCCATGATCTCGTTTACCAACCACTACTAGAAGGGAGCTTCAACCCCATGAACATAACACCAGCTTCTACTAGCAGGAAGCTTCTACTTCCACAATGAAGACTTCAACCCTCAGAACCACTGCAGACCATGTTTCATCAATTTTCACACTAGATCCCACAGCTTCAACACAACTCATCATAAATATCATCAATAATATACTTAACCCAAACTTCAATCAGAACTGTGAGATTACTGTAACCAGAACATAGTAATAACCCAGATTTCATATTCAGTATGCAGAATCAATCACAACCTTGATCATTCATTATCTTAAAATACATACGCTACTTCGATTTACTATGCTTGCATGTATACGCGCTTTCCTTCACACCAACCTACATATAGATATGAGAATACTGATCTTCCAGAATGTGATCAGTCACATAACCAAATCTAAGGCTTTCAATCAGATATCTTTTCAGTATTGCAGAACACTTAATCAGTCAGTCATAATTAAACATATTTACTCACTTGTTGACCAGATTTGTACATATTCATCTTAGCATCATATACATTATTCAAGCAACACAGATCTACATGAAGACTTCATTGAAAGACATTAGAAATCCAACAGCAATAGATAACCTCTGCAGTAAGCTTTAGAAAACCCTGACTTCCATACGCGCTTTTTCTGAGACAAAGCCACATGTATACGTGCTTTCACCAAGATGAACTAGCATATCAATCTGCAAAATATGAATTTTACATAATGTTTTAGATCTATAGACTTACCCAGATTTCTTCACTTCACTTCAGCAACCATGCGCTAGATCATAGATCTAACCATTCCATGCAAGTACATAGTCATTTCAGGTCTAGAGATGTTGATCCATCATTATATCCAAGGGTACATCATAGATTCAGATATACTAATAAAAAATAGTTCATCGCATGCAGATATACTTCAGAGAGAAGTATTCACTAACAACCCTTACACATGCACACCCTTATACTATGATCTTCTTCTCCTTATATAGATTTAGCCTTTACTAATACCATGAGCCAAAACCAGACAACTGCCGATGGTATTCTTGGACAAAATCAAATAGATGACACAATGCTCAATATTGTGGGATAATACCATGGTAATGCCCCCTAGTATCATAATTTTAGAGAGAAAAAGTCATACACGGCTTTTCTTCTTCGTACCCGCGTATATATGAAACTTATCTTGATAAAAACTGCATATATACTCATTCTGGATGTATATGTTGGTTGCATGTATACCGAGTAGCGTATACATTGCCTTCATACACGAGTTGCCTTCATCAAACCTGTGTATACATTGAGAAATATATACACGGATACTGGAATTCCTTTCTTTGTCACATCTAAATTGACCTGTAGAATATCATTTTTATATCTTTAACAAATAGGTTGCTTATCAAAAGGAAACTCATCAAGTAGGTTTCCATCAAGGAAAACTTCATCAAGTAGGTTTCCATCAAGGACAACATATTGCATCATATTTCCAACACATGGAACTCTTGTCACCATAGAATTTTCTATACTTATTTCCCTTACTGATTGATAGATGTGATATGTGTTGGTCTTTTGATGTACTTATGTTATAATACTCTGATCTTGAGGACCTATACCATAACATTGCTCCATAGTTCTAGCTCTTCTATGACACCTTTTCTAGGTTTCTCTCCCCCTGGAATGATGCTTCTTGTCTGATAATGACTTATCTACTGCACTATTTTTGTTCCTGATATGGCAGTGTATCATCATTTTTTTTATTTTTTTCTGATCGTATCAGAGAGTATCATCTGCAGACACTACCCCTAGTTTGTCTCTTAGATATTTGAATGGTTCTCTAGCAATAGGTTTTGTGAATATGTCTATTGTTTGTTCATTTTTTGGTACATACTCCATATTTGCTATTTTATCTGCTACTTTTTCTCTGAGGAAGTGGTACTTTAGTGGGATGTGCATGGTTTCCGAATGAAGTACTAGATTTTTTTATATACTTATTGCACTTGTATTATCACATTTGATAGAAATGGGTTCATCGATGCTTACCTTCATGTCTTGGAGAGTTTTTTCATCCACATTACTTGCGTGCAACAAGCTGTTGTTGCTATGTATTCCACTTATGTTGTAGATATAGAGATAGACGTTTGCTTCTTGCTTAACCATGCCACCAGACGTTCTCCCAAATAAAATGCACCTCCACTTGTGCTTTTCCTGTCATTCACACAGCTAGCCCAATCTGCATCTGTATATGTTGTCAATGAGAAGTCTTTGCCTTTTGGATAACATAGGCCATAATGTGTAGTTCCTTGCAGATATCTAAATATCATCTTGATTGCTAGCAAGTGATTTTGTTTTGGTGTTGCTTGATATCTTTCCATAAGTCCTACTACCAACATAATGTCTGGTATAGAGGCATTTAGGTATAGCAGACTTCCTATCATAGATTTGTAAAGTCTTTGATCTACATTTGCAAATCCATCATTAGCAAATAGCTTGCATCTAGTGATCATGGGAGTTGACACAGGTTTGCAGTCTTCTATTTGGAACCTTTTCAACATGTCTCTTAAGTATTTTTCTCATGAAATGAATATTCCTGTGTTATTTTGTAGAATTTGAAGTCCTAAGTAGAAATTAAGCTCTCCAATCATAGACATCTCAAATTCTAACTTCATCTCTTCTGTAAATCATTTTTCTAACTCATCTTTGTTTCTACCAAACATGATGTCATCTACATACACTACTACAATTAAGATTTTATTTTCATTAGCCTTTCTTGAAACCTTGTTTTTGTAAGTATTTGTCCAGCCTAGAATACCATGCACGCGGAGCTTGTTTGAGACCATATAAGGTTTTATTTAATCTGCACACATAGTCGTGTTTACCTATTAAGGAAAATCCTTTAGGTTGTTCCATGTAGAATTCTTCCTCTAGATCTCAATTCAAGAAGGAAAACTTCACATCCATTTTATATACCTTGAAATCATGATAGCATGCAAAATCCAAAATCATTCTGATAGCTTCCATTCTTTCTATAGGGGAAAAAGTTTCATCATAATCAAGTCCTTTGATTTGAGAGTATCCCTTGCATACAAGTCTAGCTTTATTTCTAATTACCTGACCTTGTTCATTCATCTTATTCTTGAATATCCACTTTGTGCCAATGCCATTTTTCCCAGTGGATCTTGGCATTAACTCCTAGGTCTTGTTCTTCTCAATTTGGTCTAGTTCTTCATTCATAGAATTTACCCAATGTTTGTCTTTGTTGTCTTCATTGAAATTATTTGGTTCTATCTATGACATCATGGCTAGGTACACTTCCTCGGTTTGTTCAGCTAGTTGTCTTCTAGTTTGGACTCCTGCACTCTTGTCTCCAATGATTTGATCTTCTGGATGGTTCTTCTGAGTGTGTCTCGAGGGTCCTTTTGAGTTTAATTTAGTATCTTCTGCTATCTTAATTTTTTATTCATTTTCTTGATTCTCATCTTCATGACCATCTGGAGGATTGGTGCAGTTTGTGCTTTTGGTTTTGTTTGGAAGATCTTGATTGAATCTCACATCAATGATTTCCACAATTCTATGCAGTCTTTTGTTGTAGCACCTGTATCCCTTACTCTTGGATGCATATCCCAAAAATTTCCTTCATCAACTCTTACATCATACTTCCCTAAATTTTCAACATTATTCTTTATGAAACATTTGCTGCCAAAGACTCTAAAGTGCTTGATTGATTCTAGTTTCCCATACCACAATTCATATGGATTCTTGTCACAATTTGGTCTAAGATGAGCTTTGTTAAGAATATGAACAGATGTGTATATTGCTTCTACCTAGTAGGCTTAAGGAATGTTACTTTCTTGTAGCATGGCTCTAGCAATCTATTGTACTGACCTGTTTTGCCTCTCTGCAACTCCATTCTGTTGAGGTGTACTTTCAATTTGTAATTGTTGCTTTATCCCACATTCATTGCACAGGTTTGAAAAATCATCGTCTATAAATTCACCTCCTCTGTCTAATCTGATGCATTTTAGCTTACATCCAGTTTGATTTTCTTCTAGTGCTTTGAATATCTTGAATTTCTCAAACGCTTTAGATTTATATTTGAGAAATGCCACCCACATCACTTTGGAAAAATCATCTATTATTGGCATGAAATACGATTCTCCACTTGGTCCATTAGTTCTTGAAGGCCCACACAGGTCCATGTGTACAAGTTGAAGAGGCTTACTTGTAGATAGTTGGTTTTTAGATTTGAATTATGTGCAAGTTTGTTTTCCCAATTGGCAGGACTTACATATGGTATTTGGAGGCTTCTTTATTGCAGGAAAATCTCTGACATCTTTCTTCCTGCTAAGTTTGATGATGTTGTCAAAGTTTAGATGTCTCAATCTTCTATGCCATAGCCAAGATTCTTCAAGTTTGATGATGTTTCATGCTTCATTCTCTTCTTCTACTATATAGACATTACTCTCTGTTCTAACACCTTTGATTAGGGTCTTTCCTACGGTGATAGACCTTACTTCACAATTTTGGGCTCTGAAAAAGTACCTCACAGCCTTTGTCACACATTTGACTGAAACTTAGCAAATTTTCTTTCAGACCATCTACAAATAGTACATCCTGAGCCTCTCCTATTCCATTATTCAGGCTGACTGAGCCTTTTCCTTAGATTTTCCCTACTCTATCATTGTTGAATGTTACATTTCTAGATTTATTTTCATCAAAAGTTATAAGCTTTCTTCAGTCTCCATTCATATTTTTTGAGCACCCACTGTCCACATACCATTGGCTTTTTTGATCTTGATATATTAGAACTAGATCACATTTATTTAGCTTTTTTTTCCATTGCATGCAGCTGTTTGTTTGGTAAATTTCCCGAGGAGATGGACCATAGTCTTTGAGAGGACATTCATGAGACTTGTGCCCAATGTTATGGCAGCAAAAAAATTTGATTGTATTTATAAATGGATTATATATACGATTGAATCCACCATTGTTCTTAATTCCCCCTAGTTTCCATACACCAGTCTCTGTATATGTGTTCTGCACTCCATGGCTTTATGACCAAACCCTTTACAATTAAAACAATACCCATGGAAGTAGTATATGTCTCTGGCAGAGAGAGTTGTTTGAGGTAGTCTTTTTGTTTGTTGCATCTTTTGTTGGTTGGACTGGATTTGCTTTATCTTACAATATGCCACAATATGTCCAGGTTTGTGGCAGGTGAAGCAAGTAATACTTCTCATAGGAGGAAGGAACCTCCTTTGACATCTTCTGAATTTGTTCAATTCATCCTTAGGAAAGCATGAGTCTTTTGCAGTTGACTGTTTCTTCGTTTCTTTCTTTGTCACTTGAGGTTGCTGCTTGTTTCTGATTGTTTCGCTATATATTATGGTCTTGCTGGTTTCTAATTCTATGGATTCCCTTTTTGCTGCTTAATTATCCTTTACAACTTTTACAAAAATTATTTTCTTGTTATCTTCTACCTTGGATTTGTTGGTTTCTCCTTCATATCTTATCCCAACCTTTATATGAGGAGATCTTTGAGCATTAAGATTTTTTTCCAAATGACCAGAGCTTTTCATTTGAGAAATATTCATAGTTAATTCAATTTGGACCTTTTATAATTTCTTCCTCGGGCTTACCACTTCCTTTTCCAAATTTTCTCCCTCCTAATTTTTCTCCTTTATTTATCTTTTCAAAATATCCTCTATTTTCCTTTATTCTTCTAGTTCAACCTTAAATTTAATAAGATCTTTTGAATCTGATTATGTCTTTGCATATTTTAGAAGAATCTTTTTATGTTTCTTACTCTTAAGGTTAAGTCTGCTTATTTACTCCAAGGAACTAATTATCTCTCCCTCAAGATCTACCTCACCTTCGTCTTCAAATTCCATGAGATCTTCCTCAAGATCTTCCTTGGCAATAAAAAATAATTTTGATGTTCCTTTTTCATTAGGGGTTTCATATGATCTCTCAGATGTACTATTGCCTTGTTGAACATAGAATGATTTTTGATTAAATCTATGTCCTTTCGGCCTATTGTTGAAATTGGTTTTCTCTTTCCCTCTTGACTGATTCTCAATTTTCTTATGAGGAAATTTAGATGCATAGTTCCCCACTCTTCCACAGTTAAAGCACTTAAATTTAATATTACCTTTATACTTACCTGTGCCTTTCTCCAATCTTCTAATAAGTTTGGCCTCTTCTTCATCAGAGCATGAGCATGTACCTTCCTTCTCTTCTCTGCACTTATCAGCCTTAAAGGTTGCCTCCCTCACATTTGACTTCCCTTTTGGAAGTATCATCTCATAGGTTGTCAAGTTTCCAAGCAATTGGTTCATGGTCAATGTTTCCTAGTTTGTTGTTTCTTTATGGCAAAAACCTTAGGGTTAAACCTAGATGGTAAAGATCTCAATATATTTTGTACAATTACACATTCCTTAATGGTTTCTCCTAGAGCTTTCATGTTATTCACAACTTCCACAACCTTTAAGAAGAAATTGGATATATCTTCGTCTTCATTCATTTTTACATTTTCAAACTGAGCTCTATAGGTTTGCAGTTTGGCCATCTTCACCATTTTATCTCCCTCATGGATATTTTATAATGTATCCCATATTTCTTTGGTAGTCTTATTGTGCATTACTTTGATAAATTTTGACTCACACAGACCACCCAAGAGTGCATTCATTACTTTTGCATTAGCTATGAAATCTTCTTTGGCTTCTTTCTCTGTGTCAGTATCCTTTGGAGCATATCCTTCTTCCACAACAACCCAAACTTATGTTCCTAGAGACATTATGTACATCCTCAGTCCTATTTTCCAAAAGGCATAGTTTGTTCCAATAAACAAAGGGGCTTTATTTTTTTAGCATCCTTCTAGGCTAGCCATCTTGGAGACCTAGGATCTCCTTCCAGTTGTTAAACTGATACAGAAGGAATTGGCTCTGATACCAATTGTTTAGCCCTTAGTTAAACTGAGAGGGGGGTGAATCCGTTTAATACATTTATGGACTTTTAAAACTTTATTTTAAACTTATTTACACCTTCATTTCATGATAAAATTAATGTATAATGAAACAGCAATCTTAATATGTGAGCAACAAGTATTAAGCAGATAATATATAGAACATCAACACATAATCATCATGCATATAGACAACAGATATAAGTGAAAACCCATAAGGGAGAAAACCAGATCTTATTATTTTTCTGATGAAAATGCAAGCTCCAACTCCCTCTCACCACTGATTTTCTGTAGGCTCCAACCTACCGAAGGCTACTACCTCAAATTCTGCAAGCTACTACTTACAAGGAAGCTCCAACTCCCCTATATTTTCTGCAGGCTACAACCCATATGAGGCTCCTACCTCAACCAACTACAACTGGACATCTATCAAGCTAAAACTTGATATGGAAGCACCAACTTCCTCACACTACAATAAAATCACATACTAATTTACCTGGATATCAAATCTATTTTATTCCTTCTTCATTGTTGTCCTTCCAGCCTTCAAATCTAAATTATATTAGCTCTGGATCTTCACAGCTTCTCTATCTTCTCTCTCTTATTCTTCCACTCTCTAACGTCTTTATGCACATTACAATAACATCATTTATAGAGATTGCTTCATGGTTGTTTGTATTCTATATGGGAATATGAAGTGAACAAACATGATTCTTGCCTTCCAACCATTCATTTCCTCACTTAGCATATTCAAGATGTTACAACACTAAATACACTCATTTCAGTACTAAATTGGAGTTTTTCTTTGCCTACGGAGACTTTCCTTTGCATCACAGACAATATAAAATAATTAATACATTTACAATTACAATAATATTCCAATTTAGCCCTTTCAGCTTCTTATCTTTGTTGTGTGTTTGTCCTCTTCTTCTTGATGTTCCTTTGTCTTTTCTGTTTCTGTAGTTATATTTCAACTGTGATGCATAACTTCCCTTTTTTCCTGACTTGACCCATGTTATTGCACTATTATGCACAATTTCGGGTCCTCTTACTTACCCGAGCCTTTAATTTTTGTGTTCACCCTTTTCCTTTTATTACCTAAGTCTTTTCTTCCTTGTTTAGCCTTTTCTCTCAACCCACATAGACTCCCTTTTAACGCAGTGGAGTACAATATCAGAGTTTATTCCACATACATACATTAGCAATCAAACAACACATACGTTATTAACATAGAGCACATAACATACATGGAATAGGGGTTATCAGGTCCCACACTACTTGACCAATCACAATACGTCGCACATTGCCTGCCCGCAGCTTTTAATTTTTTACACATATATCAGAATACTTGAGGAATCATAAACTGTTACTTTAAGCCCAATTATACATAAATCCAAAATCAATTACATACAAGTGAAATTTATTTACTGGAGGGTCCCACAACACTTTCCACCAATCATAGGCGATTGCACTTTGCAACCTTTATGATTTAACTTAGCGACTAAACCTTATTTCTTTCGATCTGTGATATTTTGCTGGTGCACAGTGCTGACACGTGGCTCTTTCCTCATCGCATTGCATACAACTTACCATATCGAGAAAAATTTTAATAGTAACCTCTAATATTTATGATGTACACTCGTGTGCAGTGCTGACACATGGCTCTTCCCTCATCGCATTGCATAAAACTTACCATACCAAGCGAAATCTTAATCGGTAACCTCTAATATCTATGATGTACGCTCATACACAATGGTGACACATAGCTCCTCTACTTTGCATCGCAACCAACTTAACTTACCATGCGATGTGTTAATGCTAAACTCTTAAAAGTTGCGATTTTCGAAATCGATCCTGATGTGATTCGATCTCCATTGTCCATATCTCGCCTTCACTTTTGCAATCTAATCCTAATCGTCCATCCACCTCCTTTGGAAATTTTCTTAGTGTTCTTTTCCTTAGTCAATTTTTGTTTGTTTATCATGTTGCCGCTCTGCAACACCGGTTCCTCCACGCAACTCCTCCTGATCTTGTTCTATATTCTTAAACCATAATAAAAATTGATTCAAATCTCCTTTCTTAAACCATTTTTCTCCAATGTTTGGGATCTCAGTAATAGCTGAAATGATGGTAGGTGACATAGTTAAAGTAATACCAGCAAGGGTTACATGGTTATCATGGAGGTTTGAAATGAATAATCTGGAAAATATAGGATGTTATTGGACCCTTTGTACTTTCTCATAGAACTCAAAATAGCCCACATGCTTAAAGCATGTCACAGTGATGGGAGATGCCATGAGGTCTTTGGTATTTGTTGGTTCATGTCTAATAATTTTCCCTTATTTTTTAGATGACCTTCTCTCCTATCTTTCTTCCTCCTCACTATGACTTGTGTTCTTCTCTTCTACCATAATATATTTGGTGTCAAAACCTTAGGGAGATGGTGGAATGGAATGTGAATGAATGAAGTGAGGGTTGGTGTGATGAAATTGGAGGAGATGGGAGTAGGGATTTGTAATATGAGGGAGGTGACAGGGGTTGTGATTATGAGGGGTTTTAGAAAAGGAGATTTAATTGTAGGTAGGGTATAGAGAGCCTAGGCAAATGAAAACCTAGGATTTAGGGTTTTTAAGGAGATGAAAGTTTAGGGTTAGGAGATGTCAATGTATGGATTTGGGAAAGTGTCTTATGATATGGGGAAAGGTATATGAAGGCTAAGGGATTGAAATTAAAGTGTGAATTAGGTTTTGAGGAAAAATAGGGTTTTGCATTAGAAGAAAACACCAAATTTCTTCTAAACAAACTTACGCATCCAAAATAAATTTTATTGAAGATGAGTGAAGTAAATGGTTACTTACTAGCTTTTTTAAGGCATGAAGAATCACTGCTGAAGGATTGAAGGTGAATTTGTGAAGTTTGGAGGAATTGCAAGCAATTTTTGAAGATTCTAAGTAAACCCACAATACCACTGGAAAACATGCCCTCCTCCTAACAAAAACGCAACACCTTTAAGAAATGCACAATGTTTTCAGGCAAACGTGCAGTGCCAATGGAAAACATGAAACACCAATGGCAAACATGCCCTCTGTGGGAATCACCTTTTTGCAGACCACATTTGGAGGCCTTTTCGGTGTCCAAATTGGGCCCAGGATAGCTCGTTGGAAATCTTATCATGTATGATTTCCAAATATACCTTTTTTCTGATTGGATTTTATTTCCCTTGTCAAAAATTGATTCTCCCAATACTGGTCAAAAAGTTATGAATGAGGGTGAAAAAATGCAGTGTTGTTGTAGGAAACTTTCCTTCCTCAACTCCAAATTGAGCTCATGATAGCTCATTGGAAAGCTCTTATATCATAGTTGTCATTTGATGTATCAAGAAATTAATTTGGACACTCTAACTAGGATAAAATGTTATTTTTCGAGGGTTACTCCAGAAGTGAAAAAAACCTCTTATAGCACATGTAGTTTTGACATTTCTCAAAAACCATGACACTTGTGTAAAAACAGAAGGAGGTTTTTCTTCCTTGAGCTACGATGGAAAACAAATCTCTCTCACTTTTGTTAAATTTGTCTATGTTTGGTCAGAAACATATTTTGAAGTAAAAATGGCCCCATGAGTGGCAAATGACTTGACTCTTCGAATGAATTTTTAAAAAATGATGGAGACATGATGTTTATGAGCTCAAATGAAATCATACTTACTGATATGACCTACCTTATGCCTCCTCTACTCACATGTCTCTGATTCCATAGCAAACCCTAGCTCAGTGGGAGAGGAAATCAGGCTTTAGTGCTTGTGGAAAATGATGAATTGGGCACCCTTGGGAAAAAAGGTGAAAATGGTTTTTTTAAAAACGAAGCGAGTTCAATGATAATGATGGAGATAAGGTGAAATCTGAGTAAAACAATGTGGGATGGGTGGGATGAAAATACCAATGCTAACACCACCGTTAACTTTTCCTCCACCGTTTCGACCTCCTCAACTGCTTTCCCAAACCATACCAAACCCCAATAACAAAGCAGTACAAATGATCCATTCCATGAACCCGTTTCCTCCATCCATTTATCATTACATGCCAGTTTGATTCAATGATCTCCAATTGATATCGGGGAAGGTAGTAACCTCAGAAAGGTAGAAGCAGCCCATGGTTATTATTGAAGAGAAAGGTGAGGAGGAAAATCCTAAACATTCTGTGAGAGATGTCACCATTCAGACCATCCCCGTACCTTCAGAGACTTTTCCATCCTCTTCAAACCAACCTCCCTATCCAAAGAGTCTAGTTTTGGAGAGGAATGAACCCATTTCTGAGTCTAGTTTGGCTTCTAAGATTAGGAATATTTTCATAAAGGTAACTTTTCGCCAAGCTATCAAATAGACCCCCATATGTACAAAAATCATTAGGGAAATATGTCTCAAGAAGCCATGAAGGAGAATATTGGAACCCAAAACTATTCAGTTTGTTGGAAGATCAGTAGAGTTAATGACAAGGTGTGTGCACATGGAAAAATATACTGACCCCAGAAACCATGTTGTTTCTATTCAGATAGGTGATGTCCTTGTCTCTAATGTGCTTATAGACCTAGGGGAAAAAATTAATGCCATGACCAAGAAAACCACGGATCAACTTGGGTTGGTCCATATTCGTCCTACTCCCATTATGCTTGAATTGGCAGACAGATCTAAAATCAAGATGGAAGGGGTGTTGGATGATGTGGTCATTTCATTAGATTCTTGGGAATCTCCTGTAGACTTCATTGTGCTTCAGCAAAGAATCTTGTGGGAGGACATTCCTTGATCTTGGGATGACCATGGCTTGCTACAACCAATGCCTACATTGGATGTCATTCTCGTGACATGTATATTTCCCATGGATATTCTAGGAGAAGGTCACCATATATCCACCTGCTAGATCCATTTAGGAGCTCTAACACACTTTGTCGCTAGATTACAGTAGTGACGAGGAGACTCAGTTTTTCTCTATGCTACATCATTGTGTTGAATCATCTCAGGAGGGTGAGATACAATACTTCCTGAACAATATAGATACCATGTCGAATTTTGAGTCATTGAGCCAACTATTTAGTCTAGATTTCCAGGAAAGTCATGATTCCCAACCTTCCTCACCAACGTCTCTAGCATCACCTTTGTGTAGTCTTGAGCCCGATACCATTTTTGTTGAGATTAATCTAGGAAAATCTTTTCATATCAGTCCAGACTTGGATTCATCCCAACAAGAGCAACTTGTGAATTTGTTGTGAAACCATCTTGATGCCCTTGCATGGGATTACAAAGATATGAAAGGCATCCCTGCTGAATCCTATACTCACCATATCTATATTTAGGAGGGAGCCCAACCTATTCGACAACCCCAAAGGCGTATGAACCCAGCTCTAAGAGATGTTATAAAAGAAGAATCACAAAAAATATTAGATGTTGATTTTATCTATCCTATTTCTGATAGCCAGTGGGTCTCTCCATTGGTATTAGTCCTGAAGAAAGATGGGAGATGGCACATTTTCATTGAATACAAAGAATTGAACAAATCCACTCTTAAGGATTACTTCCCTCTTCCTTTTATCGATAAGGTGCTTGATATCCTTGCCGGTAAGAAGTACTTCTCTTTTCTATATGGCTTTAGTGATTACAACCAGATACAGATCACACATGAGGATCAAGACAAAACCACCTTTACATTCCCATGTGGTACATTTTCTTACCGAGTGCTCCCCTTTAGGATATATAATTCCCCAGCTACCTTTCAAAGGGAAGTCTTGGCCATTTTTTTTGACCTTGAGTGTGTGGAAATATATATGGATGACTTTTCTGTGTTTGGTGATTCAGTTTAGGAGGCCCTCAAAAATCTAGAAAAAGTGCTTCTTCGTTGCCAAGAATCTCATCTTGCCTTGAGTGACAAAAAGTGCAGATTAATGTGTAAGGAAGGAGTAGTTCTTGGCCATCTTATTTCTGACAAAGGTATCTAGGTTGAACCGGCAAAGATAGTGATTATTTAGAGTATTCCTGCACCCAAAACTCAAAGGGAAGTGAGAGGTTTCCTAGGACATTAGGCTACTATAGGATATTCATTGAGAACTTCTCTAGGATAGCTACCCCCCTTTTTCTACTTTTAGCTAAGGATAGTTAGCTTTCTTGGTCCACAACTTGCCAACAATCTTTTGACATAGTAAAGGAAAAACTAGTACAGGAACCAGCTTTGAGAGGACCAAACTGGTCCCTACCATTTCACATTTCCTTTGATGCCTCAAATACTTCCATTGGCGCATATTTAGGATAGGAAGAAGACAAAAAATCGTGTGTTATCTACTTCATCAGGATAAACTTATCACCCACCGAACTAAAATACACAATCACTAAGAAATAGTTTTTAGCTGTAATTTTTTCTATTAATAAATTCAGACACTACATTAAAGGTATGAAGTATTTGTGCATATTGATCATTTCGAGATAAAATATTTGATGAATAAACCATTAAATAGCGGTAGAGTGACTAGGTGGTTACTATTGTTGCAGGAATTGAATATTACTGTTGTTGATAGACCAGGAAAATCTAACAATGTAGTAGGTTATCTTTCAAGATTAAATAAACTCGGTGAATTAATTCCTGTTGATGATAATTTTTGTGAAAAATATATTTTTGTTGTGTCAACAGAATCCCTGTGGTTTGCTGACATAGCTAACTATTTAGTCACTAGAAAAACACCACCTCACTTATCTGCTCGTGAAAAGCAGAATATTATACAGAAAAGTGTTGCATATTCTTGGGTTCAAGGAGACCTCTTTTACACTGGGCCAGACCTCATTTCCCATAGGTGTGTAAGAGAGGAATAAGTGTTTTAAATCTTAAAATATGCTCATGATGAACCTTGTAGAGGCCACTTCGCTAATAAGAGAACTGCATACACAGTTTTACGAGCTGGCTATTTTTGGCCCTCCTTATTTAAAGATGCCAAACAATATGTCAAGCGATGTGATAACTGTTGGAAAATGGGCCAACCCAATCAAACCAATGAAATTACTTTGTGTCCTCAAGTTATTATTGAGCCCTTTGAAAAATGGGCTATTCATTTTGTAGGACCAATAAAATCCGACATCATTAAATAAAAAGAATATCTTGGTTTGCACATTTTTTGTTACAAAATGGGTAGAAGCTAAAGTTTTTTATTTTTATACTAAAAAAGTTATTGTTGATTATATTTTTACTGAGATATTTACTATATTTGGTGTTCCTAGAGAGATTGTTTCTGAAAATGGACCGAATTTTATTTCTAATCTGGTACAGGGTGTGATGGAGCAGTACAAAATTTGGCACAAGAAATCTACACTATATCACCTGCAAGAAAATGTTCCGGTGGAGTCCACAAAAAAGGTAATTGAGTCCATCCTTACGAAGACAGTGAACATGCATAGAAATGATTTTTCTAGCATATTACTAGAAGCCTTGTCGGCATATCGAAGCACCTGGAGAGAGAGCACGTGACACACACCATATGAGGTGGTATATGGGAAACAAGTCCTTTTGCCGATAGAATTCCAAATTAAGGTCTTTAGGGCTACAATTTAGTTGTTACTAGACCTCTTAGAAGCACAAAAATAGTGACTCCTATAGCTAAATTAGTTAGATGAATTTTGAAGGGATGTTGATCAGAAAAATACATTGGTTCAACAACAGCGCAATAAATGGCACGACAAGTCTATCTGAAAAAAGCAGTCCCAACTAGGTAATTGGGTACTACTCTATGATTCCATATTTTAATATTTTAAGGGGAATTTCCATACATGTTGGATGGGATCTTATGAGGTGGTAAAATTGTCTTAAAATGGAGTGGTAAAAATCAAAACTATTGATCGACGAAATTCAGTATTCCTAGTGAATGGGCATAGATTGAAGGTATATTTTCAGCCCCTCACTAAGGAAAGTTTTATGCAGCAATTCCAACAAAAATCCAAAAAGGAGATGGTAGGTGGAAATGTAGGTTTTAACCCTGTACAAAACTATCTGAAAACAAATCTTAAAAATAGAAAATAAAAAATAGCGAGAGAATAAAACATAAAACAAGTATACATAGAGATTTTTCCCTAGATCCAAAATCGGGACTACCAGCTTGATTTTTCATTATATTCCTTTTAGTGTTACAACACATATATATACATGTCAAAGCATTCATAAAACCCAATCCATTAACCCTGGATTAGAACATAACTGTAGTTCCCTTGACCGGATCTACAAAATACCAGGGGCTAAAAACCATCATGCCCCAAAACCATGTGCAAACCCATGCACAAAACCATGGGTAGTTCTGCCCACCGAAAAATAGGGTCCAAAAAAAATATTCTCGAGGCACTGCCATAGACCCCGTGCAGGGGGCTACCTACCCCCTTCGAACCCCAGACAGGGGGGGTTTCTGCCCCCCTGTGACCCCCTTGCTACACCTGGCGCAATGTACAGGGGGAGTTATCGCCCCCCCTGTGACCCCCTCACGTGTGTGACTAATCGTGGAAATAATATAACACATACCCAACATTCTCCCACTTGTTGTTTTCTTTCCGTAGGGGGGCATAGGAAATCTTATTCATTAGTCTAGCTCTACAAAACCCATTGTTTCTATACACCAAGAGAACTTCTAAGTGTTCATAGACTTCGTCAACGCATCTGAAATATTCTTCAAAGTGTCCACCTTTACCAGCAATGCCCTTTTAGCCTCAACCATATCTCTCACAAAGTGATATTGAACATCAATGTTCTTTTTTTATAATGATAAGCAGGGTTCTTCGCCAAGAAAATTGCACTTTGGCTATCACACTCTATCCTTATAGCTCATTGCACCAACCCCATACTTGAACACAATCACTACAACCAAACTTCTTCCTTGCTTACATGAGTGGCTACCATGTATTCTGCCTCTGTATTTGAAAGAACCACTACAAAATGTATTTTACTCATCCAACTGACTACACCTCCAAATAGGCTAAACACATACCCACTTGTAGATATTCTTTGGTCCAGATCTCTAGCCTATTCTACATCAACAAAACCATGGATGTCCAAAACTCTATCTAATACTGGTCTTCCCTGGTAGCACAAACCATAATCACTAGTGCCACACAAATA
This sequence comes from Pinus albicaulis, assembly GCA_034641835.2. Lineage (NCBI taxonomy): Eukaryota > Viridiplantae > Streptophyta > Pinopsida > Pinales > Pinaceae > Pinus > Pinus albicaulis. The sequence goes on from CM076583.1 coordinate 76,316,146, forward strand.
TCTAAAAACTTGCTTCATTGATGTCCAATGCTCCTTCCCTATTTTTGACATAAACCTGCTCAATACTCCCACCGCATGTGCAATGTCTGGTCTAATACAAACCATTGCATACATCAGGCTACCCACTGCACTTGCATATGGAACACGGGATATATCCTCCTCTTCTTTGTGTGCCTTAGGACACTGTTCAATAGAAAAATTTACACCTACAGGAATAGGAACCTTCACCGGTTTACCATCCTGCATATTGAACCTCTGCAATATAGTCTCGACATACTTCCTCTAGTTTAACAAGAGCTTCCTCTTTGCCTGATCTCTATTAATTTCAATGCCCAAAATATATTTTGTAGCACCAAGATCCTTCATGTCGAATTGGAGAACAATTAGGTCTTCAAATCTTGGATAATTTCTTTGTCATTTCCAATGAGAAACATATCATCCACATACAAGACCAAATAAATAACATGGTCACCAATTAATTTAAAATAAAAATAGTGATCCTCTGTGCTTCTGGTGAAGCCAAGTCCCCGTATATAGGTATCAAATTTCTGATACCACATCCTTGGTGATTGTTTTAACCCATACATAGACTTTTTTAACCTACATACAAGTTCCTTCTTACCCTTCACCATAAAGCCTTCAGGTTTATTTAAGTAGATCTCTTCTTCCAGATCCCCGTGAATAAATGTTGTCTTCACATCCATATGTTCTACCTCAAAATCAAATGCAGTAGCAATAGTTAAAATTAATCTAATAGAAGTAACCTTCGTAACAGGAGAAAAAATATCACCAAAATCAATTCCCGACACCTAGGAATAACCTTTTTCTACCAATCGAGCTTTGTATTTCTCCACCTTGCCTTCTACATTCATCTTCTTCTTAAACACCCATTTTCTCCTTATGGGCTTCCTTCCAGCCGACAACTCCACCAAGTCTCATGCCTCATTTTTGTGAAAGGATGTCATTTCATCAACCATGGCCTCCTTCCAGAGTTTTCCATCCTCTGAATCCACTGCCTCCCTCACAGTTCTGGGATCATCATCAGTGATAATTAAAGAAAAATTTTAACAGAAAGTAGATGGACTATACCTTTCTGGTTGTCTTCTTTACCGAACTAATCTTCTCACAGCTGGAGTTTGTGGCTCTTCCTCTTCTGAATATTTTTCTTTTGTAGAGTCTGATTCATCCTCCTTTGGATCAAACTCTATCTTCTCAGGTTCCTCTGGTAGGACTTCATGTATAACAACATATTTCACCTCTCTAAACACCACATCTTATTTGTACACATCATTCCTTTTTTCTGGGTTCCAAATCTTATAACCTTTTAAACCATCCTTATACCCAATAAAGATGCACCTTTCAGATTTATTATCCAACTTGGTCCTTTTCTCCTTTGGAACATGTACATATGAATCACATCCAAATATCCTCATATGTGAAAGATATGGTTTATGACTAGTCCATACTTCATGTGGAGTCTTATCCTCCAACGCTGATGAAGGTGATATTTTAACTAGGTAACATGCAGTCTCCACTACCTCTGCTAAGAATTCTTGTCCTAACCCAGTACCACTAAGCATGCTTCTTTCCTTTTCCATCGGCATTCTGGTCATTCTTTCTGCATGTCTATTTTTCTGAGGTGTGTATGGAGTAGTCTTTTTCCGTTTTATATCTCACTTCTTACAGAACTCTTCAAATTCCTTCTTGTAGAACTCTCCACCATTATATGTCCTCAGTACCTTTATCTTCTTCTCTGTCTCGTTTTCCATCCGAACCTAAAATTCTTTAAATCTTTCAAAGACTTCAGATTTCTTCCTCAAAAAATATATCAATGTATTCATTGAGAAGTAATATATGAATGAAACATAGTACATAGACTTACCCAGTAATGGAACTAACACAGGTCCAAACACATCGTTGTGCACACGCTCTAATATCTTGTTTGCCCTCTTAGCACCAGAAGGAAAACTCACCCAATTCTTCTTCCCATATACACAATGTTCACATAAATTGAAATCCAGAGAGAAATTAGACATACCTTCTACCATACCAATTCCATTCAGTATCTGAAGGCCCTTTCTCCAATATGTCTAAGCCTTTTATGCCATAGCATGGTCTTTTCTCCAGAGACCGCTATGCTTTCTGCTCCACTAATAGGAACCACAGAACTGTTGCACCCATCAATAAAAATGCTACCCTAAATCTTGTACAGAGTTCCAATCTGAACTCCCCACATTAATACTAGTGCTCCCCAAACCATCTTGTAGGTATCTTTCTCAAACCCTGTTTTTACACCTGCATTATCCATCTTGCTTACATGAATCATATTTCTAGCCAATGCAGGAATATGAAGAACACCACGAAGTGTTATAATCCTTCCACCTTGCATCTTTAGCTTGTATTTCCACGTCTGACGATTATAGCCATCCTATCATCCCCTAAGAAGACATCACCACCATCATACTTCTCATACTCGCAGAACTACTCCCTATGGGGAGTGAAGTGAAAGGATGCACCTAAGTCAATCAACTATGCCTCATGATATTCATGTGTATTTGAAGAAGAAGCCAAATACACATCCCCACCTTCATCTGTAGTAGGAGCATCATCAGATCCCTTTCCTTTCTCAGGAGATTTAGATCTGTTGTCCTTTTTGTAGTGCCCTTCCTTTCCGCATTTCCAGCACAGCTTTACAAAATTTCCTAGAGATTTAGATCTCCCTCTAAATTTAGATCTCAAACTCGAAAAATTATTTTTGTTTCTATTCTAGGACCTTCCTCATATAGATAATGCATCTCCATTCTGGCCCTCCATATTTATGCGTCTCATTTCCTCCGACAGTAATGCTGAGACAATTTCATCAAAATTCAAGGTAGTTGTATTGCTACCTATTGCAATAAATAGACTATCCCACAAATCTGGTAGAGAACACAACAAAATGATGCACTTATCTTCATCTGAGATTTTAATATCAACATATGGAAACTGACTTACCACAGTATTGAAGGTGTTTAGATGCTCTTTCACAGAGTCTCCATACTTCATCCTCAGGGTATACAACTTTTTCCAATGGAACAATTTATTCACTAGAGACTTAGATTGGTACAAAGTCCCTAGCTTGTCCCACAAATTCTTTGTTGTAGCTTCCCCAGATACATTCAACAATACCAAATCTGAGATACACAACCATATTGTGCTCTTTGCCTTCCGATCCAACTTCTTCCAGTCTTCATATGACATTGTCGTTGGTTTAGTACCTGAATCTACCGTGATCCACTGATATTTATCCACCAGCAGATCCTCTATATTGAGCTTCCACAACTCAAAAATCTAACCATTAAATTTCTCGATCTCTATATTTCCACTTCTCACCATCTTCTTTCACTGCAAGAATCGATCCTAGAGATCTCCCAATGAACAGGGTCTACCATAGGCCCATGCAAAAAACCCCTCAACAACAAAGGCATCTCCTTGAAGTTGAAACAACTCTGATACCAAATGTAGGTTTTAAACCTGTACAGAAATTATCTACAAAAGAATCTTAAAAATAGAAAATAAACAATAGCGAGAGAATAAAACATAAAACAAATATACACAAAGATTTTCCCGTGGATCCCAAATCGGGACTACTAGCTTGATTTTTCATTATATTCCTTTTAGTGTTACAACACATGTATATACATGTCGAAGAAGTCATAAACCCTAGTCCATTAACCCTGGATTAGAACATAACTGTAGTTCCCTTGACTGGATCTACAAAATACCGTGGGCCAAAAACCATCATGCCCCAAAACCATGTGCAAACCCATGCACAAAACCATGGGTGGGTCTGCCCACCAAAAACTAGGGTCCAAAAAATATTTCCTGAGGCACTGTCCCAGACCCCACGCAAGGGGCTACCCACCCCTTGTGACCCCCTTGCGTGTGACTAATCATGGAAATAATATAACACATACCCAATAGGAAACACCAACCCATTGAAAATATGATTCTTTCTTTTCTTGAAACAAAAAAATTAAAAATTAAAATGACAAAAAAACAAAGAAAAAAAAAATTCTTCCCGTAATTATAAAAATCAGTTGACTGACATGATTGCAGAAGGATCAACTTGAAAGCCAACATTCTGGCAAGAAGATAAAATTTTTAATAAAAACGGAATGTTGCTTGATTTTTAGATGTGCTGGATGTCACCAAGAAGAAGCAGGTTCAAATTCAAGAACCAAGATCTTATCCAAGTTTGGGATAGCTTGAACGGAATTTTTTATTCAAAGCAACGCTCAATTCCCGCTGCATTTACTTTTTCCAGCACCAATGCAGGAAGATTTTAAAGGTAAAATTTTGCCCTTCTTATGCTTCCCATTTCGCAATTTACTACTATTTTTCTTATTTTAATCACGTAATTAACCACCCCCCTTTCTTCAAAGAAAATATCCCTATCCAATTTCGTATTTCCCTCTTTTCCCTTGAAATTTTTTTCCCAAATCCCTTTTTCATTTATCCCTCTTCTTGGTTTCACTCTTGGAATCCATGTCATAATATTCCTTCCCATTCTGGAAATTACCCCTTTCCCACTTCTTTTTTTCCTCATGGATCGACTATAGGATATGATGTGAACTCACAAGTCAGATCGAAAGGCATGTTCAACACCAAAGAATGGCGGATTATGAATTATATTCTATCAGAATTTCTTTTGGTTCCCTTTTTCTCTTCTATGCTACAGAAATCCCTGGTGCAAGAATGTGTGTTTAGGTGCAGGTATGATCAGTGAAGGCCTGTTTAAGTGCAGGCAGGTTCAGTGCAAGCACGATTAATGCAGGCATGTTCATTACAAAGATCCACACTATTGAGTGCGCCCGAATGTGAAAACACATGGTCCCAGTGCAAGAACATCTGGTGCAAAAATGCACACTAGAGAGTTTATCTTTGTTTCATAATTCTTTTTTGTAGACATAATGATTGCACCACCGATAGACCATGGCATCTAATAATTTGAATTATGGTTAAAACTTTGTTTTATCATTTACTAATTTAGGAAGAAATCATTCAAGTACAAGATATTTTAGATTATGAAATCTCATATTTTTAATGAGTACTCTGTACACCTTATGTGAATCATGAAGTGAATTTAGATAGTACAATTCACCCAAAACCCAATACTTACCTCTTTTTGGAAAAAATTTCATCACCTGTCAATGATGTACTTACCTCATAATCTGATCACGCATGACCATTACATCGCATCACCGCCTAAACCTCCACCTTTTCCAATAATCATTTCCTACCTGTACTTTGACCGATACGTGTGTGCATTAGTCTCGAAGGTGTAATTGTAATGATGGATCATGATTGAATGGAATATGGCTAATATGGCGATGCGTGGATGACTCTACCATCATAAATCTCTCGGCAGACCCTTTGAATTCTTGATTGTGATATTTTTCTGAGGTTTAGACAGAGAGTTGGGGTGAATTCAAATAGAAATGGTGCCTTAAGGATCAAACCACTATCCGTGAAGGAAATAGAGAAAATGGCTGAGTATAGAATAATCTTGCAATACTACAGGAATCTGGGTTTTTCCCTTTTATCCAAAAAATTAACGGATTTGATACGGTCGTGGCACTAGAATTATCTACGACATTTGATGGAAGTAGAGCCAAGGTAGGCTCACTAAAATTTGCAGTCATGGAAGAACCAATATCTCAGGCTACAAGCTTAGCATCAGTGGGTGAACAATGGTTTAAGAAGGAGAGGATTGAGAAGAAGCGATGGTGCCGATTCATGGTCGACCAGAAGCTAAAGGTGTACTAGAAGAAAGGGCTTTTACGCAGCGCTATGCATGGGAAATGGAAATACCTCCTTTACATATTACAGAAGTTTCTTACCTGTGAGGGTCATTATTCATTGAATTTTTTTATCATATACGTTCGTTGTTGCATTTTGAGTCAGGAAAACTCATCAATTCCCCTTATTATCTACTCAGGATCTTGGAGAAAATGGCGAAAGGTGTTCAGAGAGGGAATTCAAGTCGGGTTGCATGCAAGTTGTATCATCACGGGTTGATCACAATTTTAGCTAAGAAGGAGCTGGAGGTAAAAAATGTGACCTGGAAATAATTTTTGGAGTTTCAAGGACGAGGTGCAGGGAAGTCATTCGGAAAAAAGAATGCAAGAAAGAAAGGAAAAGCAGAGACTCTAACCCCACACCCTACTAAGACAAAAATAAAGGAAAGACCTGTGTAGGCAGAGGATAAATCTATCAAAGAAACTTTATCCTTGGTAAAAAGAACAACCAGGAGCTTGGCTAAGAAAAGGACTGCCTCTTTGGGGGCGGGTCATGTTGAATCGACTTCCTCGATATTGTTGGATAATTCATCACCTGGTTCACTAGGTGACCATAACCTCATATAGTGGTTAACGAAGGCTATGCAGAGAAGGATGACGACATACCCCTGTCATTAGGGAAATTTTGAGGTCTAAAATGGGCCTCCAAAGGAAATTATAAAATAATAGTGGAAATAATAAAATAAGATTAGATTACATCATCAAATTTTAGAGGGAAAAAAGAAAAAAAACTAATTTTTCAAATTGTATTTTGAACTTATCTCCCTATGGGTTTACTCAAATTTCGAGCGGTAACACTCGTTAGATGCATAATTTGATTCCTGATCCAAGGAGTACCTATGTTGCATACTTTTGATGAACCCTACTACACGAAAAATACGAAATACATGAGAAACATGATTGCAATCATGTTTTTTTCTGTATTTATAATTTTTCGAGTAGTAGGGTCCATTTAAAGTATGCAACATGGGTACTCCTTGGATTAGGAATCAAATTTTGCATCCAATGAGTATTCCAACTCAAAATTTGAGTAGAAAATTAGGGAGATAAATTGAAAATATGAGTTCAAAAAGTAGTTTGATTATTTTATTATTTTTTAATCTTTTTACATTTTTACTCCAAAATTGGTGAATCACCCCCATGGTTGACATCATCATCTTAAATAATATTGGTTATTACAAAGTTTATTTTGGTTGTATATTTTTCTTAGAAGGCCCATTTTAGACCTCAAAACTCCCCTAATGTGGCCTTCCTTCATAAGATAAAGAAGAGAAAAATAACACTGAGTGCAAGCAGAGACCCAACAAAGGGTCAGGTAGATGAGGAGGTGTAGCATATTGAAGCCCTCGATAATTTTGAAGTGCGGGGTACTAAAACACCTGCTGATATGGATGCACATGGTACTGAAACCCCTAATGAGATGGATGTGTATTGTACTGAAGCCCCTGTTAAGATGGACGTACAGGGCACTAAGGCCCTAGGTGACATGGAAGTTCCGGGTGCTAAGACCCTTGGTGACATTGAAGCTCCAAGCACTGAAGCCCTTGATGATATTGAAATTCAGGAACTAGGTGGCCAAGATAAATTTAACCCTAGTGATGATGCCACATGTTTAGAATCAATTGCAGAAAATATGCTTACACCGAGTGATCTAGGTGGATATTGGTGGTCACCCGCCTATTCCACTTGGGGCTCCACCATTGTCTATTTCAGTTTTTCAGTTTCGGCACAGTTTACTATTTTTAGCAGTTTTTCGGGTCCTAAACTTCCGGAGCCGTTTTGAGGCCCTAAACGACGTTTTTGGATCAACGAGAGAACGTATGCCAAAGTTACGTCCCCGGGAAGTTGAAACACCAATTTACCCGAACGGGGCCCATAGTTTTGGCGCTTCATCTCCTAGGGTTAGGGTTTTGGATGTTTAGGGTTTTCCATTGTTTATAAATAATAAATAGGCCCTCGCGCCTCATTGGAACTCAATTTAGAGACCTGTAGTGACCACATATCTTCTCAGAGATAGCTACCAGCGCCCTAGCTAGTTTATTTCCATTATGTGTGTAAGCAAACCTCGGTTCTTTGATATTAATGAAAAGAAGTGTTATTTCATGCATCTTATCTTTATCATTTATATGTTTGTTGTTGCGTTCTTGTAAATCCGGATCGGTGGTATCAGAGCGGTCTGCTTTTTCTCGATCCTTCTTTGCATGTCCCCAACGAGGTCGGGGTATAAGGAGCTAGGGCTTGATCTGGTGGAACCTTTGCAAGATCAGCCTCGTAAACCTCGACGGACGCCCATGGGGGACGAAAAGAAAGATGAGGGAGCAGGAGATCCTATCAAAATATTGCTCGAGGAGGCCCTCGAAAAATAAAGGAACGCGATGATGGATAGCTTTGCTCAGATCCTTCAACGGCTGCCCACCGGCGGCGCATCTGCATCCAGTAGCCACTCTGGAGTTGCGACTCCCTTTAAGGTACAAGTAAATTTTGACATTCCCATATTTGAGGGTCAAATAGACGAGATGCCGTAGATAGATGGTTGAATCTATTAGAAGGATATTTCTCTGTTCATGACTTTTCAGACCGGGAGAAGATTATTTTTGCACTCCTCAAAGCTACCCCCCATGTTAAGGACTGGTGGGAAACCTACTGTGAGAACAAGGACTAGACAGAACCCTCTCTGTTCTCGGCCGTACCAACTTGGAATTCTTTCCAAGACGCCATCAAGGAACAGTACTATCCCGTGGGGAGCTATGAGGACAAGTACATACAATGGACCACGCTGCGACAACAAAGGGATCAAGATGTGCATGAGCTGACGAATCTGTTCCATACCCTGCGCACAAAGTTGGGTATCAAAGATTCAGAGAAACATCTGGTGCTAAAGTATTGCAGTTGTCTGCACAGATACATTCAGGAGGAAATGGAGTTCCTCGACATCTCCTCGCTTGATCGTATCTTAGGTATGCGCGAATTGACGGTGGCAGAAGAAAGCGAAGACTTTGGATGTGCCCGAATCAAAAACGAGAAAGGTGCTTCTGTTTGTAGAACGAGACCGAGCCAAGGCATGGCGGCTAAAGACAACTCATCGAAGCCACGAAAAGAACAGCACCGCAAAGCCAAAGAAGGACACGGGAAAGTGGTGTGAGTTCCATAAGAGCTCCCACTCACAACACAAGTGAGTGTCGGGCAAAGCGATCGCTGGTGGCCGAGATGAGGCCACGGCGAGTCGGGATGCATGCTCGACTGCGAATCGAGAACACGAAGAAGGCGAGAAGCAGTTGTTGATGCGGAGCCCAACGCCACTGTTGCCACTGCAAAGATCCAAAAGGAGGAACCGGAAGATCCGGAGGAGGAGGAACGTCTCTTCCACTCCCAGATGTGGGTAAAGGGCTCCCCGGTACAGTTCATTGTCGACAATGGGAGCCAAAAGAACCTCATTTCAGCAGACGCCGTGAAGCGGTTGGGCTTGCCGACCACAGCTCACCCACATTCATACACCATCGGGTGGCTTCACCAAGGACGAGATCTCCGCGTCAGCCAGCAGTGCCGCCTTCCCTATAGCATCAAGCCCTTCACGGATGAGGTATTATGTGGCGTTGCTCCTATTGATGTTTCTGATGTATTATTAGGACAACCATACTTGTGGAAGCGTCATGCTGTGTATGAGTCTCGACCTCGTGCTGTTATTATTACTTTGGGAAATAAGTTGTACAGGATACCAGAGGTACCACCTCCTACGACTATCTCTTTGGTTACTGCAAAACAATGCAGTAAGCTCATTTCCCAAACCAGGAAATTCGTTTTCCTGATGATCCGCCCCCAGGGCAAGAAGAAGACTATGGCCACGACCTCCAGACAGGGCCCCTCTGCACGACAACAACAAATGGATAAGGTCGTGGAGGAGTACGGGGACATCTTCACCTCACCCACAGGGGTTCCTCTGCACTGCGAGGTCAAGCACCCGATTGATCTGACCCCAGGTGCGCCACTACCCAATGGACCGATCTATCGACGCTCTGTTCTGGAAAATGATGAAATCAAGAGGCAGATTCAGGAGCTGTTGCAGAAAGGTCACATGAGACCAAGTTCATCGCCCTGTGGGAGCCCGATCGTGTTGGTACAGAAGAAGGATGGGACGTGGAGACTCTGTATTGACTATCGGGCGCTGAACAAGATCACTGTCCGGAATAGGTACCCAATCCCACGGATTGATGACCTTCTGGACCAACTCAAAGGTGCAAAATATTTCAGCAAGATGGACCTGAAGTCTGGGTATCACCAGGTACCAATTGAACCCTCCGATGTGTGGAAGACTGCCTTCAAAGCCAAGGAAGGCCTTTTCGAATGGCTGGTCATGCCTTTCGGGTTGACGAATGCTCCCGCCACCTTCATGAGGATGATGGATGACATCTTACGGCCATTCACTGTGTTCAGTGACCTTTGAATGGAAGTCTTCGACGGACCGGAAGAAACACCTTCACCACATGCGACGAGTCCTCGAGCTCTTCTGTGCCCACAAGTTGTGTGCCAATTTGGAAAGTAACAACGACCCGGGTTCAATATACGGGACCATTATTGGTAGAGGTGCATATGAATCTGTAGCAGGAATCCTGATCATTCGGGACCAGCATTGACCACTGTAACGGAAGCACGACTTTAAGGTCTTGCTGGTACTATCGGAGGTTCGTGTTGGGATTCTCTCATTCACTTGGCCCTTGAGTCAAGTCACCGAGCGAGGCAGTCGGGCTTCCTCCATCACGTTCACGGGCGCGCCTGTCGCGCCGGACACTTTACGGGACTGTGACCATTTGAGATCGAGACGGATGCCTCTGACTATGCTATTGGGGCAGTTCTTACTCAACAGGGACATCCAGTGGCATATCACAGTGAGACATTGTCTGAGACAGTTCGCAAGTATCCCACCTATGACAAAGAAATGTATTCCATTGTGCAAGCCTGTCGACAATGGAAGCATTGCATTTTGGGGAAGGAAACAATCATCCACACAGACCACCGGCCCCTGCAGTTCATACAGACACAAGGGAAGTTGCAGAATGATCGCCATCAGAAATGGTCCACATATCTGCAACAGTTTCATTTGAACATCAAGTATAAGAAGGGTAGCACCAATCATGTTGCAGACTGCCTTAGCCGACCACCGATCGTGGCGCTCACCACTTTGCTCAACTCTTGTGGGCACGAGACTTCTGATTGGCCGCTTCTCTATGAGAGTGACCCAGAATTCGGCCAAACTTACAAGGCACTCTTGGGGGGTACGCAAGTTCCAAATTTTCACCTCCAAGATGCACTTTTATGTCACATGGGACACCTTTGTGTTCCTTCAAGCGAGCGTGCCAAGATGATATAGGAAGCACACTACAGTCGAGTCGCTGGGCATTTCGGGGTCGAGAAAACAGTAGCAATCCTGCAGAAGTATTTCTATTGGCCGAACCTTCGAAAGGATGTCGAGAAGCACATCAGATCCTGCACTGCTTGTGCCATTACCAAACCGACCATCAAGAAGCAAGGCCTATATACTCCTCTACCTACCCCTAGTCGACCTTGGGAATCCATCTCCATGGATTACATGTCGGGCCTGCCTTCTACTAAGCAGGGAAATGACTGTGTTTTTGTGGTTGTCGACAGATTCTCAAAGATGGCCATTATGGCAGCCTGCAAGAAGAATATCACAGCAGAAGCCACTGCTAAACTCTTCTTTGAACGGGTGTGGGTGCACTTTGGGATCCCACAGTCTATCATATCAGATCGGGATAGCAGGTTCCTCAGCACATTTTGGTCCAGCCTCTGGTCGATGTTGGATACCAAGCTCACCAAGTCCACAACTTTCCATCCCCAAACAGATGGCCAGACAGAGGTCGTCAACAAAATGATTGTACACATTCTGCGCATGTACAATTCAAGGCATCCTCGCACATGGGACGAGAGCCTCCCTTATGTACAACATAGTTATAATCGAGCTCTCCATAGTTCAATCGGCCATAGCCCCTTTCAGGTGGGCTTGGGATTCCAGCCACTATGCCCCATTGACGTAGCCATGCCATTTGCAGCTGCTCAGGCCAATTCAGCTCATGTCCAGTCTGAAGTTGACAAAGCCAGTAGCTTCATCGAGCGCATTCAACACATCCGCCAATAGGTTCATGATATATTGGACAGAGCCAATGCCAAGTACAAACAACGCCATGATCAACACCGGGTGCCACACAACTTCCAGGTGGGTGACAAAGTATGGCTACATTTGCAGAAGGAGCGCCTCACTGGACCCCACCGCAAGCTTCGCCCACTCCGATACGGGCCGTACACCATCACCAAGGCTGTAGGGAACAATGCATTCGAGCTCGGTATTCCACCATTCCTTGGTCTGCACCCAGTCTTCAATGTGGATCGCCTTCGTCCTTACTTCCCACCTCTACTGGACACCTCGGACATTGCAGAACAACTCACACCAACTGAGTTAAATCCAGACTGCATGGAACAGGCCACCACAGATTGCATCATCGACATGCAAATCAAGAACACTCGCCAGCAGAAGATCCAACTATATCGGGTTGTCAAAGCTGGCCAACTCCTGCACCAAGGAAAGTGGTTCACCAGGGACCAAGTTCAGCAGAAATTTCCTCATCTCATGGAGGAACTTAACGCAATGGGGACCATTGCTTCCTAAGGGGGGAGGAATGATCCAGGTGGATATTGGTGGTCACCTACCTATTCCACTTGGGGCCCCACCATTGTCTCTTTCATTTTTTCAGTTTCGGCACAACTTACTATTTTTAGTAGTTTTTCAGGTGCTGAAATTCTGGAGCCGTTTTGAGGCCCTAAACGATGTTTTTTGGAAAAATGGAGAGCAAAATGGGTCCATGGACTGATGTTTGTCATTCGAAATTTGTATTCCTCGAATATATATTTCTAACGAGGTATGGTACACGTCAAACGGAGATCGTATGCCAAAGTTACGCTCCTGGGAAGTTGAAACACCAATTTACCCAAACGGGGCCCATAGTTTTGGCGCTTCATCTCCTAGGGTTAGGGTTTTTGTTGTTTAGGATTTCCCATTGTTTCTAAATAATAAATAGGCCCTCGAGCCTCATTGTAACTCAGTTCAGAGGCCTGTAGCTGCCACATCTCTTCTCAGAGATAGCTACCAGCGCCCTAGCTAGTTTTATTTCCATTCTGTCTGTAAGCAAATTTCAGTTCTTTGATATTAATGAAATGAAGTGTTATTTCCATTGCATCTCTGTCTTTATGTTTATATGTTTATTCTGTTGCGTTCCTGCATAAATCCGGATCACCGAGAGAGTTGGGAACAAAAAATTCCACCCTCTATCTGAATAGTTGGATAGAATAGCTTTAGCAGCTAATTCATGGTGTTATCACTCATTAATTTCTCCAGGTTCAAGAGAAATAGTCCCAGGGAACCACAAACCTACTTTGGAAATTTAGGATCTAGCCTTCCTAAATTTCAGAGAGGGCTCTCTCTTTATGATTTAACTTTGTTTTTGTTTAATGTTTTAGGCTATTTATGATAGAACAATTGGTTTTGGTTTTGAAATGTTTGGTGTAAAATAAGATTACTTAAAGACAAATTAAAGAGGTATCTACTAGTCCATTGGGCTATGGAGTCAAAGTCTAGCAAGCAGAACTAGAAGGCAAGGCCAAAAGGATGCTAATGTATTCAGGGCAAGGTAAATAACCCTCAGATATTTGGATAGATTTTTTTGATGAAATGTCTTGCTTCAGGATAAAGGGCAATCAAGGATCCTTTGATTCAAAAAAAGAGGAAGGAAGCAGGGGTCAAACGGGACTAGGAGCAATTAAGAATTCCTAAATCCAGAAATCAGCAGAAAACATTTAAATGATTAGGTAGTTAAGACAGGGAGTTTTTACACTATTCCTGAAGTAATACTCCTAATTAATCATTAATATTGAACAACATATATGAAATTGTATGTAACTCAGAAAAGGAAACAATGACAGTAAGAAAGTACTTTACTCTTCAAATTATTGCATGAATCCTGAATTATGAAGTCCAATTGGCTATTGTCCAAACTGTTGCTTTGAAATAAACACATGTGAGTCTCCAATGTACCAGCAAAATTTCTATAATGTTCTTATTGATTTTATTCCACACAAAATACTTCAAAGAGTGAAGTATTTATACAAATTCTAAACTAAAATATCTTGAAGAATTATCAAGATTAGTTTACAAAATATCTCAAATTGTTTTACATAAATAGAACTTAATAAAAGGACACTCAAAACTAATGAACCTATTTGGCACTATACTCCTGGATATATGATGACTAAGAATATAATTCGAATTTGATCTCAACTCTTAGTTGATGATGAGGCATCCAAGTCACTAACTGTTTCCTTTCTTTGTGCATTCTGCTCCATCAATTCTGCAAACCTGGGGTCCAATGATACCTTTGTATTTCTCAATCCAAAATAGATATGTAAACAGTGAAAGAGGTTATTTTATATTAACATGTTGGTGAGATCAAACTCTCTCAGTTTCCTAAATTTCTGCTCCTGCTGTTCACAATAGGCTCTGCAAAAAGATGTGTAAAACAAAGTTTTACAGAGTCTAAAAAATAGACTGTAAAGATGCGCATGTATCTTTCATTCTATAATACCTGTGAAAACAATGAGATAGGTGTTTGTAGAGGAGTCTCTTAGGAAGAAAAACCTCCTTCAGATTTGTAACATGTATTTCTGATTGGCCACAATATTTTGTGCAAAATGATGACTTAACAGGAATTTTCCGCAAAAATGTTCTTTCCAATATTGTTTAATATTTCCCAACCCATAATGGCTATTAGAAATGTGAGAGAGGTTTTTGTAGTTGGACACCTTAAGAAATTAAACCTCCTTCAGTTTTTCAAAATTCATCTTTGATTGGTCACAATAGTTTATGCAAAATAATGACTTAAACATGAAATTTCCGCAAAAATGTTCCTTCTTGTTATGTTTTCATCTTTTCACCTTTTTGTTCTTTTAAATATTTTAATTTCACTTTGGATAAACTTCATTGTTATTGGTGAAATTATTTTCATCTCTTTTAACCATTACTGACTCTGTTTTTAGTTTTACTATTTTACCTTGACTACTCTGTAACTTGTTTTAACTTTCACTCTAACTTTTACCTGATACACTTTAACTCTGATGCTCTTTGACTGTTTTGTTTTCACTATCATTGTGACTTCTGATTTCACTTTTACCATTCACTTTGCACATTTCATCAATCTGATCTCTCTCTGACTTGATTTTACTCTTTCTTTGTATACAAACTGTTCGTTGAATGAAGATTTTGAATTAAAATCTGAGAATTTGGAGCAAAAAATTTTGTCAACTAGTATTGAAATTGTTGGCCCAATTTCTTATTCTGATAATAACCTGCAAAAATCAAACAATTTTTTAATGAAACAGAGGTCTGCAAGGAGGTGATTGAAGGCTTTTGAAAGACCTGTGGAATGAGATCTGTCTGTGGAGATTTAACTCTATTTTTTAGGCATTCTGGCTTCTTCTGTAAGATTAAATGGTTTACAGAAGTAATTTAGTTTAAACAGAGGGGTAACTGAGCAATTTAGGCAAAGGATAATTTCAAGTGATATCTTTGCTCAATTTAGGCTTTTGAGAGATGAAAACTGGGCTAAGAAGGGAAACAAGGGTTTCCTGAATGGTTTAGACTGTAAAAAAGGATTTTTTAAGAAATTTGTAGGCTTTAAACCCCTTTTTGTTTTGGAATTGATCTTCAGAGGTCGTAAGCTGAGGAAATTTGGCTTAAAAAGGCTTACAGCGGAAATATGGTTTCTTGGAAAAAATTGGCCAGGGTTTGGCTTGTTTTGGGCATTTTTGGGCAATTTCCACAGTGAATTTTTATAATTGAAAGCTTGTTTTGCTTAAGGACAGTTCAGAATTGACTGTGCAGGGTTTTAAACTAATGAAAAATATCTCAATTTCCAGGTAATTTGACACTTGAAAGGGTTTCTGAAGCTTTTGTTTGTTCCTGCGGACGGGTCCTGGTGCAAATAAATGGCTTTTATAGTCTTCAAATAGGGTATCTGCTATGAAAATGGGCTTTGAATAGGAAATTTAGGTTTAAAACACAGTCGGGAGGCTTCAATATAGTTAGGTTGAGTTCTTCTAACAGTCGGGAAGCACAAAATAACGTAAATAAATATCATAACAAAGGTTTAAACCTTTGATACAAATCTTTAAAAACATAATGAATGCTAGTAAAATCAAAGCGGGAATGGTTTTGATTTTCGAAAGCAAAAACCGGAAGTTGTTTTCACATTGGGTTTGGGCTGTAAATGATATTGAGCAAATTGAACACGATCGAATCAAATTTGGACACGTCATAGGAAGCAGTAACAAGAAAACTGCACATTTCGCGCTCATTTGGGCATTTAGCAAATGTTTGGTTTGTGAGCTCGAAGATGATCGTCCACTGTTGTATCTTCAGAAAGGGAGCGAATGGCTAAGATATGATGGGAAGTTGCGGTCGGGTAGATGTGGGACCGGGGTTCTTTAAAATACGGTGTCAGATTAAAATATAATAAAACCTTTTTTCAAAATACTTTATAGCCAAGGTTTTAATATATAAAAGGTTAATTGTATATGTGGGATGCATTTGACGGGGTCTGTTAACCAAGGGTTTAACTTATGTAAATCTTGAGGCTTTACGTATCGGGGAATGAGTGATAAACCTTAGTTTCACAGTGATTAAAACTTTGGTTCAAAAAGGTAATGCAGGAAAAGATTGACAAGTATATTGCAAAGGCATAGGGGTCCCGAAAGTCATATTTACATTTTTAATTTTATTATATAGTTTTTAGACCATGGAGGGGCGGGGATATTTACATATTGTTAGTTTTATGCCGAAGGGGGTATATTTTGGATTTTATTTCGACATGTGGATTATTAAATTTGGCATAAAATATTTTATAGTGGGTTTTAGGGGATATAAAAATAAAAGGCATTACATTAATAGGATAAGGTCTCTCTCTTGGTTTTAACATGGAGAGGTTGAAAAAAGGCGCGATGGAGAGCTCTGGAGATTTTTCATTTGACCTAGGTTTTCTTGCCACCAAAAATTCCGCCGCAGCACACTGGTTTTCGACCTAGAGGTGCTACCATGGCCATTAGCACGACGATTCTCATCCTGATCTCCGAGGCGGCTTATCTGTGAGGCTTTGGAACCGAACTCTTATTGTCCGTGCCTTCGCATCAAATGGAAAGAAATTTGGAGCTACCACGGCAACCCCCTACAGACTAGAGCGATGCTATGTTTCACTGTTTTGGCCACCACTTCCAGTCAGCGATGCTGTGCGTGAACAGAGCAACAACTTTGCTCAGATTCGTGGCCGATATGGCTTCTCAAATCACCACATACTTGTAGCGTCATTGGTATTTTATTATGGGGGGCGGCTATTACTTGAACCAGAGGACGACCTGTGGGCTAATAATCCATCTGGTTTTGACTACTATGGTGCTCTGGGATCCCGACTGCTAGCACCAGTTGGTACTTCATACCTGCCTGTTGAACCAAATAACAAAAGGAACTGTTGCATTACCTCTGCAAATGATTATCGGAGCCGCGATTTCCCCTCTGTTAAGGATACTCGGGTAAGCTCTGTGTCTTTTCAAATCTTCATTAAACCTCCTACAAGAAATAGTTTTATCATATGGATTCAAGACACAGACTCCATAATATATTTGAAGAACAAAATCCAATCTGTTGCTGGTTACCCAGCTCACCTTCAGTCCTTGATATTTTGGGGGAAAGCATTAGCAGATTCCAGCTCTCTAAATGAATATTCCATGGCTTCTGGATCCTCTGTTTGCCTTAACTTATGACTGAGAGGAGGAAAGTTAGGACAAAACAGAGATTATGGAAACACCCCGAGTGCTAGTGCGTCCAACACTGCCCACCCCAAAGGACCCACATACAGGAATGTCCTACAAGGGGAAAAAAACAAAGCTGCTATAGCGACTGTGGCCCAGGCAGAAAACTCCCCTAAGCCATACATTGTGGAACAACAGAACTGTGTGCTTGAAATAAACATTGACATTCCTGACATAAATATGCATAGAACCATTTTCGAATCTCAAGCTATAATATGTAGATTCAACTGCTTCTGGCCCAAACCTGTGGAGCTCTTCCAATGGATTTTTTCCAACTGGACCATGGATTGTGAAATCCACCTATGCTCAAAAGGCTTTTTCATTGTCAAGTTTTCATCAGTTGAAGACAGAGATACGATTATTCAGGAGGGGCCATGGTTCTGGGGATCTACTGGACTCTTCATCACACCATGGTTCTCGGAATTTGATGCCAATACCATGGAGGTGACCAGAATGCCGGTTTGGGTCCGGCTTCACAACCTTCCGCTTCACTTCTGGCAGGAAAGTGTTCTTGGCGGCATTGGTAACATCCTTGGCAGATATATCAAAACTGATATACAACGAATGGAGGAGCGCATCTACACTTTCACACGAATCTGTGTGGAAGTGGATTTGAGCAAAGGTCTACCAGAGTGCATTATGTTGAATCACAAACAACAGAGATGGACACAACACTTAGATTATGAGAACACCGCTTTTCGCTGCCGGATTTGCAGGAACACGGGTCATCTACAAAACACTTGCCCAACAACCACAAGAGATAACAGGAGAAAGAAGAAAACATGCAAAGTTTCCAAAGGATGGAAACTTCCATTAGAAGAGCCCGAACAACAAGAGGAAGAGGAAGAACCCATCTCACAAGATAGTAAACAGACAGATACCACTTTGGGTGCACAAGAATAGGAAATGCAAGAACCCATTAATGCCACCACCATGACACAACCAGATATGGATCCCGGGGCACAATACAATGGGGGAAACAAAAGACTACACACCTCAGACACATCGGAATCTGATAAGGACGTTGGAGCACATGCGGAAGAGAACCAGCTTGTCCTTATATCGACCACGCCAACACAAGGTGGTTGGCAGAAGGTTGAAAAGAAAAAAGGGAGGAAAGCCTAATTTCCTCTTCATTGTATTTTTATCTGCGGCATACTTGTTTGTCTTTTGACACTACTAGCTAATGTAACATGTAATTTTGTTTTCATTAATAAAATTACGAATTTTTCCTTTGTGAAAAAAGGATAAGGTCTCTTTTTAGGGAGTTAATAAAAATAAGTTAGAAATCAATATGACAAGGAAAATGAAATACTCAAGAGATACACTTAAATGAATAATTAAAGTGAAAACATTAAAGAAAAGTTTATCATTTGATGATTTCACCACTTATACTTAGGATAAGATGTTTTTTTTAGGGTTTGTATGCTTTATGAAACAGAGGAAGTTAATCAAAATGGATATTATGTGTTTTTGAGATGTGATGGGTGAATGAAGGGTAAATAATGATAATTGGGGATTAATATAGGAATTCAACACTTTTAACTAACCAGTCATCGAGCCTTGGGTCCAGTCCCAACGAAAGTCAGAGAAATGCTTTGAGCCTCTTTGACTGAAATTCTAGAATGCAGAATAATTATAGGGAGGGGAAATTAGTGATTTTGTCTAGTGAAAAGTATTTACATGATTCTCCCACTTCTTTCTACCTACCCAACTTTTAATCTAACATTTTTTCTTCCATTTTGCAGGTGCATTTGAGCTAGCAACCTTGAACATTTTATTCTTTTGAAAGCAATAAAAAACTATCTAAATCTACCTTATATCATCCGAGGGCTCAGATTAAACTGATGAGCTCCTCTTTATTCTCTACCTATCTACTAATTAATCAGGATTAAACTATCTGACTAATCTTTATTTACTATTCTACAACAAAAAAAATTGAAACATGACAAGTCAAGATTAAGAATTTCAACTCATCATGGATTATGGAATTTATTGACACTCTGCCATAATCATCAGTAACAAAGTAAAAAGTAGTGGCATTTGGACTTGCACACTTTCATATTTCATTTCTTTTTCTTTAGGGTATATTATATTTTCTAAGTCCTTTGATCTTTCTTTTAGGACTTTTACCCTCTTTTTTATTTTTAATTTTTTTATTTTTTACAAAATATGGGAAAACAACTTGCAGAAAGCAAGGTATGTACATATTTACAAGACTATCATAAGTCAATTCAAAAATTATGAATCCTATATTTATAGGGCCCTAACAACAGCTTCACATGGGGATGGAATCTCCTTGTGAGATGTCAAGAACACCGTCGACTAGTAGCCTGATCCATTGGGCCAATCCCAAACATGGATATGCTGTGACTGAAAACTCTTGAATTGAATTTACACCTTTTTCTACAAACTGGAATTTGATTTGAGACTAAAAGGAGCTGCAACCTTCAAACCACACTACTAAATCATTAATTTTTAGGGCCTTTTCCTTGGCTTCAAACCTTATTGAATTATTACAAACCAGTTGAAAAATGAAAATTGAAATAAGCTGAAATCCTACCTACTTACTCTAATCAGTTTTCCAACTGCTGGTTAGGTAAAATGAAATAGCCAATGCAACCATTCAAGCATTATGTACTTTGATAGATTTTGCTGCATTTGCTTGTTGATTATCAAAACTATACTTCTGCAACCTATTAGAAACTTTTCAACAATGGGAGGATAAGGAAATACTTGATTTCTTTTGTTGACTCTAGAAATTGTACAAAAGGATCTTCCAAAATATATACACTGATGTTTAACTGATCTAAACAAATGTACATCTATTCTGGATGGCCTCCATGCCATGAATCTGAAATTTTATTTTCATCTTTATCTCCCTCCAAACTTTCAGATAAGATTTGTGATGATATTCCTACTGATTGTAATGTTTGATTATTGAAACATTTATCATCTTGTTTCTGAAATTCATAGTTAGTTAATAGAGGAAGGCTTTGAATGCATTCAATATCCAACATACCAACTATTGGATCATGAAAAACTTGGGAAAATTGCTGCAACCTATGGCATATAGGATTCCATGGGACTTCATAAATTTCAACAAGTTTCTCACCATTTTCTTTAAATATGTTATACCATATTTCCTTTAAACACTAAAATGATTCAAAAAATAGTGGTATGGAACTTTCTTTTTGTCATTTTATCATTTATTTCAATGGAAACTGATACCTGCAATTGTGAAACTAAAAAAATCTTGATCAATAGTTTCATTATCTTCTTTGTTGTCAATCACAATTCCTAAATATTGCTGATTATTGATGGCATGAAAGTTGTCTCTAATGAATTGAAATGAAGAAAAACAAAGAGGTAAAGAATCTTTACTTATTTCCACATTTTTTGCTCTTTCTTCCTCACTCTCATGGCTGATCTGTATTGGCTGATTACTGTCTTCAATATGTTGAAACTGAGTTTATTCATCCCACAAAATAGCTTCTGATTGCTCTGTAAAGTAGCTTGAGTTTGGAGAACATAACTATCATCATAATGATCATACTTAAAAAAATCATCAAAAGAAGGAATGTCATCAAACATACATATTAAATCAATAGATTCCTCTTCCACATATTGATGTGTAAATCCATTTTCTGATCTATGATCATTGGAATTAGCAGGAATTTTTTCATGGCTATCAACCTCTTCTATTTCTTCGCTAAATGTATCAAGGTGATTTTGAACAAAAAATTCATCTTTCATAGTGATCTTTTGTATTATTTCATCTAGTTTTCTTACCAAAAGGCTAAGTTTTACCTCTGCAATGTTTTTATTTTCCTCTTCTTCTGCTTTCAACTTTTCCTGTCTGATTTGAAAATTAACTTCTACATCAACTGCAATGTTCTGAATTGTACAAGTGTTTATGGATCTCTTTCTCTTAACCAAAATTCTATTTCTGGATCAAAGGCACTTGGATAATGCAAGAGAGTTGAATCATGAGGAGGTCTAATATTTTCTGGCATTGAATAAAAAATTTGATTAAATCTGTCATAAAATTTTTGTATTGTTTCATTTGGATGTCTTTTTAACTGATTATATTCTTCCATGATCACAAAAGGATTAACTTTGATTATTCATTTGTTGATGGGAAAATTTTTCCGGCCAACAGTAGGGGATCTCCCCGGTAGAAAGTCCCAATTAGACCTTGAACCGTTTGGAGTAGGGATACCATCCGGGGTGTGGGTCCGACTACCGCTTAAGACGCCTTCCCTTAGAAATCAAAAGGAACTGATCAACCTCGCGATACACTTATTCACATGATACATAATACATGATTGATGCGTTAAACATGAATCAAACACTATGCGTAGCAAGATTATAAATAAAGCATGTACACCTCAGGAGATGTCATTAGCAACACATCTTTGGGGGTAATGCTTATATGGTAGTCTGACCACAAAAGAAATAGTTCTTCATGATGAGATATCCCTTTACTTCTGAAAGGTAAAACGAAATGCTAACAAAATAGTTCATTAACATTCATTAATAGAGCAGATGATAAATTGAACATCATTAATACAACACAGATAGCCGTGACGCATAAATGATGACATGAAAAGTGCAGTTTCATTAATCATAGAATGTTCTGAAACTGTACAAGGAATACACACAGTGTTCGCACAGCAAAACACATCATAACCATAGGGTGTGTTAACAAGAATCTATATTCATATGTACAAGAGTATAATCTTTCAATACAATGCTATGTAGCTCTTGAGTTTCCAAAAAGAAAAAGCCCCCATTACTTTCCCTGTGGGGAGTTTTATAGCACAAAAATTGCCCTTTAGG